>JAZFAU010000060.1:600000-787500 GCA_037178615.1 Dione vanillae | reverse complement strand
ATATATATATATATAAAATATTGAATATAAATTGATAGTTTTCATGTATATGTCAACATTTATTAATTTTTATTCACTTCGCAAAAATAAGAAAAACACAATGTATATTTATACAATACTTGTATATAATAGAGTAAATATGATTTTGATCAAGCAGATGAAGCCGTGAACGTGTCTCTGAGGCTATAGATATTATATAGAAGTTGAAATCCATTATTACTACCGTATTATAATTTTCATACAAAGTAAAAAGGTGTCTCTCGTCATAATAGCGCAGCGACACAGTTTCTTGCTGCAAGTGAATTGATATTTACAAGATTATGCGTGACACGCAACACGCAATTTGTCAAATAGCGGCAACGGGGAGTGAAATATCGTTACACTAGATTTCCTGGGTTCCTAGAGTAGATAATAAAAAAATAAAAAAAATCAGTGTTGTCAGTCAGTCAGTGTCAGTCTCAAGTGCGAGTCGGATTCGCATGCGGTAAAATGCGGTAAAATAATAGCAGTAGCAATAAGCAAAATAATATACAAGTTATTGTATTTCGTTTTACAACTTTGACCGATGTGTTTATAATGTGATATAGTAGCCTATGTAGGTTTGTAATAGCTAAGCAAGGTAATATTCGAATTGACAAAAAATGTTTTCAAAATATTATTGGCTTCATCTGGTTTATCATATCAATTGAGTGCCTCCTCGCGTCATGCGACAAGGTTATAACGTCGTTTTATGTTAATTTTTACAACTATAGAATTGTCTCTCGCACAAACTATTCAGTTTATAAAAAATGATATTACAAACCTCAATATCATTTTTGAAGACATAAATATACTACTACGAGTAAGCTTAATGAAAAAATGTTGAGTTAGGTAAGTATGGAAAAACCACAAAATTTGTTATTTATATTTTGTTTGCATTTTTCTGTGAAAATCTAAATGCGTTTCAGAGAATACTTCTACTTACTTAGTTTCGAAAATAAGTAACTTTGCCTTACGGACGAACAGACAGATATGACGAACTTATAAGAGTTCCGGTTTGTTTGTTTAGCTATGGAAAACTAAAAGTAAAAAAAACATAACTTCTTTATACTTAACTATACTATTTTTATAACTATAATTTTGTTATTTTCCAATGGAATTTCTACTTGTAATTTTTCTAAGCGCAATAAATTACAAGCACTGTGCTTCAAATTGTATATTTGATGTTGATATTTATTTCACTATTTAAATAGAAATAGTATACTAATTTTGTTACATAATATATTAATATGAAAAAAATAACAATGTACATTCAAGTCAAATATTTTTAATATTTTATGATTATGAAACAGTAAAAAGATCATTGTAGCGCAGATGGATACAGTTTGAATATTTAGTACATAAACTATTACCATTTACCCAATATAGGATCACAAAACGGTACATTTACGCTTTGTAGGTGGTATGAGCGCTACATAGAGACTGGCGCTACTGCCACTCAAAACATAATCTCTTATAATCGCAAAGCTAATAGCAGAAAGTTCAAGTTGGATGTAGATATGAAGTATTTAAGCACTTTTGTTTAAAAAAAACTAAAATACATCTTGATAAACGTGGTATATAAATATAAAAAATAAAGAAACAATATAGATTTGATGATAATTGAAAATAAGAAAACAATTATTCAGATCACCTGTAAAAGCTTTGGGCGAAAATTCCAACGGCTTGGCTGTTAGCAAGCAGATTCACTTAATTTAATGAATCGTTTGACATTTTAACAATGCCTGCCACAGCTTCCTTTATCTCATAAAATAATTAATCCCCGAGACAACACTTCACTTTTTTATATCAGCAAAATGGATAAAGTAATTTGTCCATTTTTTTTCTATTTGCCGAAAATTTACAATTCTACAATTCTAATTTAGTTTAGTTTAGTTAATGACAATGATATTCTTGAAATAGACTACAGCGAGCATCTCATTCCCAAGGCTTGTTATCGTTAATGAAATCTTTGATATGGTAGTAATAACCTTTAACACACAAACGTCGTTTCATAACTTTTTTAAATTTCGATATTGAACAATCTCAGACGTTATCTGCTATCCTATTGTCCCATGTGCCTGTCTCATGAAAGAATTGCGGATTTGATGCAATCTAGTTACAGGCGCTGTAACTTTATGCCTATTTATATATTCTGATATTAAAATTGTGTACCGTACCTATTTCTTGCACTACTATTGTGTAATTTATATACATACTTATATACTTAGTTACAGTTTTGTAAATAATACCTATATATTTTTGTAGTTTACGTTTTAGTTAAATATATATATATATATATATATATATATATATATATATATATATATATATATATATATATATATATATATATATATATATATATATATATATATATATATATATATATATATATATATATGTATATATATATATATATATATATATATATATATATATATATATATATATATATATATATATATATATATTCGATGAATGTATTTATTTATTATTTAACTTTATATTTTTTTATTTTTATACTATTATATAAAAAATTACAGGACAAACAGACTTTACCAACTTGAAAGTGTATTATATCTTATATAACGATTGATTTTGAGAACAATATTACAAAAACCATTATTTATCCTATGTTGAGCCTTAATATAAATTTTTGAAGTCTATAACAAATCCAAATAAACCATTTATGACCATTTGATTTTTATATTATATACATATTTACTTCGTCTAAATTGCCATTTTTTATTATAATAACATATCTATAGCTTTTATCGTTTATATTTTATAAGTGATAAAAATGTTTACGATTAATGTTTTCAATTTCATGATGTATAGCTACAAATTAAATTGGCTGTGACAACATGCACGACAAATCTACAAGGGCGATACTCATTTTTTGTCACAAATACTGCTACGCAACCCCAAAGCTATGTAGTCTATGCATTACATGTAAATTACATAATACGCCTCTTATAACAGATATGTATATTTTAAGATCTTAACCTAAACGTACGTAATTCAATATATTTTATTTTAATTTATCTAAACATATCTATATAAAGAATCTATCACACTTCGTCTACTGTCGCGTAATAAATCTTATATTAGTTACAGTTTTTCAACCTTCAAATTGGAAATTTGATAAGTTGGCCTCCGGTAATTGTAGCCTAAGATATATTTCGTCAGAAGCTATCGTTAATCGACGTAGCGGAAAATAGCTCTCTTCTTTATGCTATCGCTGTAAATGCTGCCTGCGTTCAATATTGTAGAAAATTAAAAAATTTCGATATATAGGCTGTTTTATATATATATATATATATATATATATATATATATATATATATATACATATATATATATATATATATATATATATATATATATATATATATATATATATATATATATATATATATATATATATATATATATATATATATATATATATATATATATATATATATATATATATATATATATATATATATATATATATATATATATATATATATATATATATATATATATATATATATATATATATATATATATATATATATATATATATATATATGATATCTTTTATGAAGAAAAATCACATAATTCTTGGAAAATGGTGAATTTTTAAGTATCTTTTTTCCTTGACATTCACTCGCATGATAATTTTAAATTAAGGCTTTTAATTTCCCTTGAGTTAACGCGAAGCAGCGTCGGATAAGTTTATTTTGCAGTTACGTCACTTGACAATATACAAATTTCTTTTAAAATTTTTTAAATTTTATTATGATATCATCAGAAAATGTTTATTAAATATGTTTTTATTAAATTACATTTCATTAAATATTAAATACCATATAAATCATTTATAATTTAAGATGCTATTTTTTAACATAAGGTTTCCTTACAAGATTACATATAACTATATGTAATATATATATAACTATATGTAAACTGTACTGTTGTTAATAAAACCTTAATAAAAACAGTAAAGCTGAAAAAAAAGTATGTAATAATTTTACTATCTAAGAACTATGAAAATGCGTATGTTTGGTTTTCTTTTTATTTCTTTTCGAAAATTTGAAACAATTATTCTTGACAGACTGACAGACAGATAAATGGACAACCTAACCTAAGATTTAGGTTACGGAAACCAGAAAAATTATCATTTTGTATTTATTTCTAGGCTCTTAAACTTGAACTGCAAAATGGCTTCTCTATTAATATAAAAATCTAATGTAAGCACAAGAATATTCTCCATGATAGTACAAGATATACTTTTTTTAAAAATCTCGTTTTCTTCACTCATGAGAAATTTAAGACATCATTTAATTGCCGTCCACAATTTGCATGAGAAATAGAACACCTGGTACGGATGTCACCCACCCTCGTGTGCAGATGATTACAAAAAAATTCAATTTTACAAAAAATTGTAACAGCCAAAAAATACTTAATATGTATTGTAATGTAATGACTGATCCTAAAAAAAGCTTAAATAATTTTAATTATATTTGTAAATTCTAAAACATTCTTACCCATTATTACCTATTATAAATTTATCACACTATTGTATAAACAGTACTCGAGGGGAGTTGAGACAATGTAGACGTTATTTCGTACACAAATTACTAAAAACAGACACCCATAGTTTATGTCTTGGTCTTGTAGATCAGTAACACAAAGATACTGCGAGTGCAGTAGGAAAAATTAATTTAAATGTCGCAAGTCATTTCGTTTCAAATATTGTTTTACTGACCATCACTTACATTGAGTGAAGTATTTTGAGATAAGATCTATTAAATTTAAAAAAACATTAAACTTAAAAACTACCCTTACGTTTTAATATTTGATGTATTACACACACTTTAAAAGCTTAAAAATATCGAATTCTTTAAATATCTAATTACTATCTAATTTTAAATTTTTCCATAAACCACTTATAACCCTCAATTTTCTTTCTCTTTTACATTCGGTAAACTGTAATTTCACTACTACTAATGTCTACTATTAATGTTCAGAAAAATACAATATAACAAGATTTACGAATATGAAATTCAATTTTACTAACCTGTAAGCACGTGCAATAATCATACAAAAGCTCGCCAGTATCGCCTATTCCTAAGCCAATTTTTTTTTTATTTTAAGCACTGGATTTACTTTTATTAAGTCAAAAAACAAATTTTTTTCTTAGCTTCACTTTCTTTCACCAAAATGATTTTCTTTCAGACTATAAGTCAAGTTTGGTCTTTTGACATATCCTCTGTTCACTTAAATTTTTAATATAACTTTGGCAAGAGCTGATGCTCTAACAATTTTTTATTTATATTTGGCATTTCAAACTCTGGAGCTTAACCCTTCATTCACATGTACTGTACCCTAATAGTATTCCCGGGGACATGCTGAAGGACTATTCGCATCACTTACAAGAGGAAAGGCGTATGACGATGACAATATAAGGTGTCTGTCCTAGCGGATTGTGGACATTTATAATAAATATTAAAAAGAAAACGGAACATGTTTGAAAATAGTCCGTTTACATCACCAGGAATTTTAGTTACTAGTTATTATGCCCGTATCACTATAAACTGCCAAAATATATCAAGTGAAGTAATGCCAAAATAATAATAAAAAAATAATACTTTTAGTAGGGCACTTGTGCCATGACATCTTTATGTTAGAGCGAGCGAGTACTTTAAAATTGATTATTTTTGGGTTTGGCACGTATATATTTATAAAAAAGTTCAACCGAGTAATGTTGACCCGTGGATTAAAACGAATAAGGTTTCGAGCATAGCTATGGAAAGTTTTATTATATGGTTATAAAGATCTATTATGCTCAATTTCATATGCAATTTTTATTCTTACACATTTACTCCTAGAAGCTTCTAAAAAGTAAATTCCTCTTATTGTTTTATTAATAGTGTAGGGATTCGCTTAAAAATATTTTTCACAATATTATATATATATATATATATATATATATATATATATATGTAGTACACAAGGATTTAAGAAAACTATCTTACTACGTGCCTTTTGTTTCTTTCTTTCTTAGTTTACGTCACTTGTAATTAAAGTGTTGAATTTTTCCTCCGCTGTTACGTATTGTGAAATTAATACTAGTGAATTTTGATATGTTTCAAGGAACTCAAATTTTTCTGTATAATTCTAAACCTATTCCTGTATCATTCGTTAGGAAAATAGGAGTATTAAAACAAAATAATTTAAACGGATTATTAATGTAAATTAACATTTTTGGAAACCTGAATGTTCGAACACGTGATTGATACGATTAAATTGTTTGAATGTAATATTGTGAAATTTGAATATCTTATTAAGAAATACTTCTAAGTTCAAAATTATAAATATTATAACATTTTATGTATAAATGAATTGAATCTTTAATATCATGTTGCTAACATTGTCCTGCCTTCGCTTACAATCGTTATATTTATCTATGCTCTTGCTACTGAAAGGCTAACCGTTCTAGTACTAACGTCTGTAAATACTAAGGGTGTACTATCAAGATGTTTTGTTAAGTTTACCCTATTTTATCATGATAGTTTGTCATAAATGTTGACGGCCCACACAACACTTGAGCTCATCTCAATATGGGGCGGCCAATCCGAAAGGCACTCTCTATAGGCCAGTGTACACAAATTCTTCCTCATTTAGTAACAAATAAAGATTATTTGTTGGTTATCAATATTCAAAGTTCGTTATTTTTTTTTAGAAATGCAGAGTTCAGCTACATACATACATACATATATAGCGGGGTAGTCAGAGAAAACGGAGCTTTCAAATTTTGCCTCGTCAATAACCTCTTCTTATAATATCTTTAGTATCTTTGTTGCTGTGAAAAGTCAACCGAGGTCTCCCTTTTCCTTTCATTACTTATTCTTTTAAACCATCTGAGCAAGTCCTTTTGTAGCCCGTCCTCGGTTAGCTAAACTTACTCCACATATCACAGCATTCATCTTCTTTCCATTGTTCTTCTGCAATTCCTATTAATTTGTGTTTTTTTTTCTTTTTGTTCTATTAACATGCAACGTATTTTTTTGCAGTTCATATCTTTTTTAAACTCTTTTATTGATTTCAAAACATTTCACCATAAAAAAAGCCTTAGCCAGTATTATAATAATATTCAATAAATTTAATAAATTGAGGTGCAATTCAAAAAATGTAACACATTTACTATTATCGTAAAATAACAATTCACTGAATTCAACATGTGCCTGCGTTAGTTCTTTGGCTCAAAATATGAGGTAAAGATATAGGTCGTTGAATTTCTAACATAACTTTAATCTTGTAACAGAGAGCTCTTGCTGCAATAGTAAGACGCAGTATTATAAGAGCTTTCTTGCGCTAGTGCGGTCTTCACCTGGCGCACTTTCAACGTTAGCACACAATTTAAGAATAACTTGTCTTAGTTTTCGTTTCCTTTCCAGTTCACTGTTACGATTGATTTAATAATTTATTACATTTAATTAATTTGAAATATTAGAAATATTTGAAAGATTTCAATTTTAGTACATAGGAAGAGAAAACGATTACAGCTTCGTATAAGCTCGAAGCAGTATTTCCAGTAACAAATAATGTCTTTAAAAAAACATACAACATCAGAACTAATACAAGGATCTTTGTGCTTTACAAGTTAAAGCGTAAACCTTTATTAAGTAAAATTTTATTTCATTTGAGCCTCATGTTTTATACAGTTACAAAAATATTCAAAAGGTTCTTTATAAATTCTTAGCCTTTAAAGATTTATATATATATATATATATATATATATATATATATATATATATATATATATATATATATATATATATATATATATATATATATATATATATATACTCACTATATATGTATATATATATATACTCACTCAGTCGTTCAATGTCTAAAATTTGTTTATAAAGCGGTGAACGAAGCGGTTATTTCAACTCAAAACCTGTTATCTACGTGATAAATAATGTAAACGAGCAGTTAAAAAATAGATACTTTCATACACATACATACATACAACACTTATATACTTATAAAACTTCTATTCTTTTATTTATATTTATATATCTTTTGATTTATCACATATTATCATGCGCCCAAATTATTTTCACGTAACAAGAAAAACTCCCCAAAACTTCATTTACAAAATACGTAAAGCAATATATATAGGACCAGACGTGGAGCGACTGTTGATGAGTTTTAATTAACGCGGTGACTGCCAAGGTGGAAATGATTGCAAATTAGTGTAAGAAATTCGTATTTCACGTTAACTTACTGAAGCGAAATTGGATTGTGAATGAATATATTAAAATTAATAGTATATAGGATTATATTATGTTAATTTATAAGTAAGTAAGTAAATGTACCATGCCATCATGTTGGTTCAGTCCCCACTAGGAAAAATAAAATATTATCAATATTTTATTTTTCAGTTCCGATAAGATAAAATGGCGATTTCAGTTTAAAACAACCATGCCATGCCTCTATTTCGGACGGCAAGGAGAGTGAATTATCTTGGCTCTAAACTACTTCCCCTAGGTTGGACCTCTTTGCTATATGTGGAGAATAGTGTAATACGTGCGAATATTAGGCTTAGCATAATAGAAAAATCTTTTATATAACACAATTTACTTTAAAAATCCTACATAACATATACAGCAGAGGAAGTCTTGTATTAGCAATCCCACTTTCTTCATTCAAATATTCATTTGAGTGACGGGGCTCAAGGAGCAATTTATCTACAGACTGGGGAAATTAAAATAATTTTATATAATTATACCACTCAAGCCCATTACTGAGAACTCTCGTGGTGCAAAAGTGTAGCGTCTTCATGTAGGCGCGACGGCTTGTGGGTTCGATTCCCACTCTGGAAACAAGGCCACAGCGCGGCGTTGAATTCCACCAGTCAACACGCAACGCCTCGAAACAGGCGGAAAGCGGGGACGGAGAATGCAGGGACTACTACTAGCAACGGATTGTCTTAACATTAGGTTCCTATGGTTTCTGCAGTTCCTTTTACCCTGTCACGTGCGGCGACAAAAAAACTATTACTGCAGCATTCACTGTTAGGCATATAACGGGCCAATATAAGGCTATCAATTACTTGGTTGTATATGAACAAACCAGAATAGCCGCAAAATAATTTGTATAACAATGTACAAAGTGTATTTGTTAGTGGAAAGACCTATTAATCTCAATAGACCCATTCTAGTATAAAAGCAAATGTAGCTTTTTAAATACTCCGCCTCAAAGCTATGAATAGAGTGGATCAATACCGCAAACCAAACCTATTAAGCTCGTTTCTGAATACAGGCTAAAATAAACTAAACAGTCTGTAGAGCAAATAGAAAGAGTATGCACACATTCTCGTTATTTATTTTTAAGATTTGATAGAATTAACATGACTGCTGTTAACATGATTGCTGTCCTTTGTGTAGTACATAAAATATTGTAAATAATCACTTTTATATTAATGAAAATTATTAAATATATAATTCTATATTCTTAGTGTAAGGGTGTATGTATATATTTTTTATTTAAAGTTAAGCTTTCAATGTTAAATGTCTTATATCCGATAAATATTGTATAGGTGCATACAAGTTGATTTTGTCTATAATACCTTGGGCTAAGATGCATCATTAATTATATTTTCTTTGAAATATCTGGTTTTCACATCTAAAATATTTTAACATTCATATAAAAGAGTTATTCACAAATTTACCTAACATGATATGTATGATAAGTGTGTTTTGGAAACATATCCTAAGTATGTCTCGTATGTCTCCAAAATACGAAGATTTTATTTCGGCAATTTTCGGCAAGACAACTTGATTTTAGACCTCATTTATACAACATTTACAAGAATAGATCAAAATACAAATAGCCCTGTATATGTATGTTAAAATAACTCTCAACTATTAAAATACATTTTTTATTCAAATGGACTACTTCAAGCACATGTAAATTTTCGCAACGACTTTGATTATTTATCATAAAATCGATATGATCAATCGAATATGAGAATCTGACTCACACTTGATCGATATTTTTCATTTATTCCATTTTAGCGTTGGTTTAGCAAACAAAATATCTAGAATTCCGGCCGAGACTAGAGGACACAATGTCTGCCTACCTTGATTTGACTGACAATTAAATGCAGCATATATTAAATTGAAAATATACATGTTTATGTAGTACGTAATTATATAATCAAGCTATAAATTAACGATATGCTTCAATACATTTTAAATAAATGTTCCGAATACGGTTCATAAAATCACAAAATAAGCCATGTATACACTTCATGATACATGAAATTTATACTGAAATACAAAACATCCATTTAATTTACTTTGCAAATTTATTTTACTTTACACATTCATTTTGTAAAACTCGACACGTAAAAATAAATATGCGAAAATTTCCTAAAAAATCGTTTCATCAAATACGCAAGTATTTTTTTTGGTTCACATAATTTATACCAAGATTTAATGAAAACAGTTATTCAATATAAGTATTATTTTAAATTTGAAGGTATTGTTTTACAATATAATTTTTAATCCCATGTCGAAATTAAACTTCCACCAAAACTGTGCTACTTCACAAATGATATAAAATAGACTACACGTTACATAAAAAAAACCTTTTTTAATTTAATAACGAAATGAAACAATAAAAACTTAACTATTTTAAACACACATTCGAAACTTTTGAACGAATTTGAATTAAACTTTTATATTTTACAGCTATACGGCCTATGGACGGAAGTTTTATAATTTCCGAAGACTAAACCACCTGATAGACCCTATGTAGCCAAAACAACAGAATTAGCTAAGCATCTTGATCATTTTCTTCTTTTGGATGTATATAGAAAAATTCATTCAATATCAATGATTTAATTTTTTTTAATTTTTTATTAATAAATATGTTAAATTAATAATTATAATATACATAATGTAAGTGGTCAGGACTATATGACATATCGGTTTATTACAGGTTACACACTCCACACTCCACTGGATCGAACGGATAGTTAAATTTTAATTGTAAAATATTATTTTTATATAACATAACACAATCAAATTATATTTACATTATATTTATTTAAAATTAAAAACATATATTAAAATTCCTAATAAAAATGTATAAAACACTGAATATTAACTAAACAAAAGTAAACTATACAAAATACTAGTAAATTAGAGGGAGTTTTAAAAGAAATATATAGTAACATTAATAATATAAAAAAAGTTTATCAAAAACTAAACATTAGGATGAGTGAATTTGCCTATTGATGCAACAATATGCAAGGTATATGCAACACAAGGCTTTACCTCTAAAGCTGCTGACAACTTTGTTGAGAAGTTTGATAAAGCTGTTGAGGATATTATTCCAAGTTGTAACCTAAGACTTTTAGATCAAAAATTCTGTAGTAAGCCATTGGAATCAAGTATTTTATTTAAAACTGGTCAAAGTATCTTAAGATATTAAAACTTGACGGTCTTAATTCTCTCAAGGTACCTGGCCTTTATAATATAAGTATCGATTATGAAAGAAATAAAATAATTTCTGTTGTAGTAGGTAATAAATCTTATAAACCGAAGTATAAAAAACGGCTTACACCCTAACCAGTTAGACCAGTGTATAAGTAAGACAAACAAGAGGAACACGCCAATATCGTCCTATTATACTTCTTTCATCTATTGACAAAATGTAGAAAAATATACCTTTAAATAAATATATGCATTTTACCGTAAACATAACTTCAGAGCGAAACAATACACTTATCATTGACTTTTATGGCACATTTTATTTCTTCTGCTCGCTCCTTTTCAATTCTTTCTCTCCTGCTCTCGTATTTTCTGTTCTGTTCTATTCTCTTCTCTCCTGTTCTCTTTTGTTTTATGCCTTTCTCTTCTTTTCTCACCTGTTCTCTCCTTTTCTCTTTTGTTCTTTTCTGTACTCTTCTGAGTTCTTCCACTCTCTTTTCGTCTCGTTCTGTTCTCCTCTTTTCTGTCCTGTCTGGAAATTTGCTCCAAATTGTAATGCAAAGTAACCACCTGTTAGATTTCTGCGTTAGATTTCTTTATGGGAAAAATAAGGTAAAGTGTCAGATAAAAAGTTTTTAAGTACACTGCCTGCCTGTACAAGCAGTAGATAACGTACAGCGAGGAAACATCACACTCACAACGTCACACAGTTGCGTCCTCTACGATTACGGTTTTAGCTGATACTAGGGTTCACCAGACTAGAAAGTACTACTGTCTCACTCTTCTGATGGTACACAATTTCCTTGCAAATGATCACGATACTGACAGTCATTTAAAACACTATTGCCCAATGTTATTATATTATTACTGATAATTTCTTATATTTGTTAAGATATTTTACATTCTGCTTGCAAGGAATATGCTAAATTAGACACACTAAAACAAAGAAAAAACAAGAGATATCACTAACGCCCTAAGATACACTAAAAAATTAAAATGGAAGTGGGCAGGCCACGTGGCCATGTGGCCATGAGGTATTACAGGCAATACATATATCCATGTGGAGAGATATTACAGGACAAAAAAGCAGAGGCAGACCAATCGCAAGGTGGAACAAAGATTTTAAAAAATGTAAAATATTTTTTAACAAATGGCATCATACAAAGAAAAATGGGCATCTTTGGAGGAGACATTCACCGGATCTGGAGACTTTATAAGGTAGTTATAATTAAAATTAAATAAATTAATAATAATAACGAAAATCGTGAAAAAAGGTCACATAATAGTATTAAATTACAATCAATACACTTGGTACAATTACAATGGTAAAAAAAAATATAATATAAATATATTTTAATATTATTTATGTAAAAAAAACATGAAAACAAAGTACTCTCACGAGTAGCCTTTATGTTGCTTTACAACCAAAAGAGGTTGTCTTGTAGTTCCGTATAAATCTATTCAGCTATTCGGTTATTAGACTAGACAGGCAGGTAGATAAAAATTAAATCATTTGTTCATATTTTTGTACAGAGTATTTATATTCACTTAACAAAATACAATTTTTTTTGAAATAACGATAACTGAATGTTTTTATTTTGTATTTTGATAAAGTTCTCTTAGAGGTCTCTCAAAGTTAAGATCATGTCCTGCGGCGTCTAAATTTTTACTTCCATATATAAACTGTTTTTTAATGTTATACTATTTTTATTATTTTAACATTTAATTGCTTTGTAATATTATAGTTATTTAGTAAAATTGTAGACAAATATGTATATATAAAATTTATTGAGAAAATATTTTAATGGCCCAAACGGATTTCTTTTGATATTATAATTGCAGGAACACAAAGAAGCTTTTTTAATGTCATTGTTCTAAGAAGACTTTTCATCTTAGCGGTAAAATTTAAAGAAAACCAAGTCTTTTATTCATCGTTTGTATATATAACTACATCCGCACTTACTTATTACTTACTCATTTTATATAAAATTACTAAGCCAGTGTTGTTCACGTATAAAATTACTAACCTGCAATGTGTAATTATGTTGCATATGTGTACTCCATTCAGTAGTATATTTTACAAAAAAGTTAAGTTTTTTAAACATGTATGTAAATCATCTACATGTTGAGAGAGCATTAAAAGTTGATGCATCAATGGCCTAAAAATATTACATCGTATAACACATTCAATATTTTAACTGCAGAGAATGTGCGGTTAAAATATTTTTCTTTTTGCATTTTATTCCATTTGCTCATGCGCAAGGCAAATCTCCAAAATGCTAAATGTCCAACTTTTCATTATTTGAAGCATCGACCAATTAAATAAATAAATATTGTTAATTAACAATTGTTTATTTAAAATTTCATCCTAATTCAATGTATCAAATTAAAGTATACTTGCTTTGGCAAACTTTGCTTCCGACCCGCAATTTAATGCAAATAGCATTAAATTGCGGGTCGGAAGATATCACCAATATGCCACGTGTGTGATAAGCCTTCAACTCGGCGCACCACACTCTGGCCAAATGCCCCACTTGAGCTCCGCAAATCCACACCTTGATGGGTATATCGTGTGGAGATCTCTCACTGATCTACATCAGTATCTTTCTATGGATCAGCTATCGCACTTGAGAAGGCCGCGGAGCTGATCACCCGCTCTGTCGTCGTAGACCAGGAGGTAAGAGAAAGTTGTATGCCATGGCAGAAAAGTAATAACGATCTTCCTGCAAGTCAGCGAAGCTGCTGGTGCTGTAGAGGATAGACCCGGGACAATCTGAAGCCGATGGTGTCCTACAAACGTGGGCCTTGACACTGAGGCGCTCCTGTAGCTTCTCACATAGGTGCAGAGATGAGATTTAATGGAAGTGTCAGATTTTGATGAGTCCCATAATACCATCCGTCTATAGGTCACAATTTATTCTACATATGATCTGATGACCTGAGACGATCTGCGTAAAAAATATTTTCCAGCGACAACAAATAGAAGAAAGATTTTATTTGAATTTGCTATATATGAAGCTAACAAAATATTAAGTATTATAGATTAAATGATTTAAGCAAATTCATATGGCAGAGACTGTTTTATATCTACATTAAAATCTTTACAAAGCGGGGAACGGAGTGTCTTACCTCTAGAGTTGACTCTGCCTACTCTGCTATGTACGGGAAATATTCTAAAAGTATTTAAATTTTACAATTATTGCTTAGCTGTTAAATATAAACTATTATCCTTTTTTTCCCTCCATTATATCGATCCTACCTGAGGGACCGATACACGCTTGCTATAATATGTTTATCGAAGTCCATACGAGACAGTTAAATGGATCGTTCGTCAGAGAGACACTACGTCAGGTCGCGATTTACAACAGACATCATTTTTGACAAATTTAAACGAGCTACAGTAGATGACATCCATTGTATGAAATGAGTTTGATAGCTTTTATTTTTTATATAATTTTTCCAAATTAACTTATTTCTTCCTTTTTTATTTTTTTATATTTCTGTCCAATTGTTGGCCGCTGAGTCCTTGTTATAAGATTAATGAACCAAAATTACCCGTTGCTTTTGTTATAGTTGATAATAAATTATAAATTGATATGAATATACTTATTGCTTGACTATGTTATTTTTTTTTAGCTTTATCCCGCATATTGCAGGGGAGGGAACAGGAACCATGGTGTTAAATTCAACAATTTTGTTTTAAGTTAAATTCAACAATTTTGTTTTTAATTGTTTTCTTCTGTCAACTTATTTTAAAACTTTGTTAAAAATATTATATTCAAGTTTATATATTAATTAGCTATTGCAAGATGCAAAAAAATGAAATCTACAAGTTATGTTAAGTTGTTGAGCTGGAAACAAATAGAGCTTAATTTATATCTTTGAAATTTGTATCTTTGGATTGTGTTATCATACAAGTATCTATTTCTATTTTTTAGGAGAGCAGGGATTTTAATGTTTAACATAGATTTTAAATTCATTTCTCCACACGTTATTAAGTTACCAATCTTAACAGACGCAGAACAAAGGGCCTTCCTTTATTTCCTTTAGAGTATGAAACCCTAAAAATACTTAAGGCGTTATGATTATTATAAGAATAATAAAGTAAAGCCTTAAAATAAAATATTTACTGTCAAAAATAAACAATAATTTATTAATTAAGTAAAAGTCGAACAGGATCGGAAGAATAAAAGTAAATATTTCAGAAAATATTGATTTATTTTTATTAACACATCATAATATATATGGACAAAGCAAATATTTTAGGGTATCAAAGGGATTTTTTAAAAATTGGTTCTAATTAGCAACTCCCTCTCTTGATTCAGCTTCTACAACTGGAATAGACTCTCCGATTTCTACACTGGATTCAGACTCTACAACTGGAGCAGATACACTGGCTTCTTCACTGGATTCAGATTCTACAACCGGAGCAGATTCGCCAATTTCCTCGCTGGATTCAAATTCTACGACTGGAACAGATTCACCTGCTGCTTCACCAGATTCAGCGTCAACAACTGGAGCAGATTCTCCGACTTCATTGGATTCAGACTCTACAACTGGAGCAGATACACCAGCTTCTTCACTGGATTCAGGTTCTACAACCGGAGCAGATTCACCAATTTCCTCGCTGGATTCAGATTCTACGACTGGAACAGACTCACCTGCTGCTTCACCAGATTCAGCGTCAACAACTGAAGCAGATTCGTTGACTTCATTGGATTCAGATTCTGTGACTGGAACAGATACATCGGATTCTTCGTTGCTTTCTTCGCTGGATTCAGATTCTTCGACTGGAGCAGATTCACTAGCTTCCTCGCTAGACTCAGATTCTACAACTGGAACAGACTCATCCGCTTCTTCTCCAGATTCAGCCTCGACAACCGGAACAGACTCTTCGATTTCCCCGCTGGATTCAGATTCTACAACTGGAGCAGATACATCAGCTTCTTCGCTACTTTCTTCGCTAGATTCTGATTCTATAACTGGAGCAGATTCACTTGATTCCTCGCTAGGTTCAGATTCTTCAACCGGAGCCGACTCACTGGATTCAGGTTCCACGACTGGAGCAGACACACCAGCTTCTTCGCTGCTGTCCTCACTAGATTCTGATTCTATAACTGGAGCAGATTCACTTGATTCCTCGCTAGACTCAGATTCTTCAACCGGAGCAGACTCACTGGATTCAGGTTCCACGACTGGAGCAGACACACCAGCTTCTTCGCTGCTTTCGTTGCTAGATTCTGCATTAATTTCTTCGCTAGATTCAGGCTCTAGTACTAAACTAGGTTCATCGTCTTCTTCACTAGGTTCAGGCGCTAGGGGGTATTTCAGGTTTAACGGGATAAGGAACTGGGCTGACATCACTAGCAGTATCAATATTTAAAATTATCTGCACCAAAGGTGAATAAGGCTGCACAGGAAAGGCGGCAGCTACTGCTATAACAGCAAGTAATGCAGCTAGAGTCCTCATCTTTATTTGATCTGAAACAAAATAGTACATTTTTTTTAATATTAAGATATAAATTACACCAATGCTTTTGTAATTAAATGAAATAATAATAAAAAAATATATTTAGTCTTACCGTTCTTCAATGAAGAATATTTAGAATATAATTGATATTGTTCCTCCGTACATAGCTTCTTTTATATAGAATGACCAAAGTGACGTTGTGATAAAATTTTAGTATATAATTTCCTGTCGTGTGAATTATCAATTTACATCATGTCATAAAAGAAAATTACGATTATGACGATTTATCATATTTGTAATATTATTATATATTACAAATATTTAATAAGCATACATAATACGCATACAAGCATCTATCGTCAGTGGACTTTAAACCTTTCCAATTTACTTAATGTATACATTTGAATCGTTGTCATATAAAAATAAAAACATTTATAATCATCATAGTTGAAAATCCTTTTAACTATCATGGCTCATAACTTACTTATTTTTCTATGAACCTTTTATTTAACTACAAATTAAGTAAATAATAGCTTAAAATCTATTTTTATATACAGTGTATTATATTTGCCACAGGTACAGTGAATAATAATTATATAGCTATAATAACAAAGTAGTAATGACTTAGTTTTGTTGAAGCTAGTCTCAGAGACCTTTATATACTCTAGAATTACACTTAATTAACAATAAATTAAGCATAAAAAGAGTCAGCCAAATATACACCTGTACAGTTTTAATCAAGTATTACCAAATATTTTTATTATATAATATATATTAGGATTTTAAAAGGTCACAATATATTTTGCGGTTGATCTATAAAAAAATACTATCTACTTTTGAGTTTATGCAAAAGCTTTTACATAAAGCTTGGTATACTTTTAAATTCAACTTAAATGCTTTGTGCAAATTTATATGAAATGAGCTTCAAAATATATTATATGACATAATATTGGCTAAGAGGGCCCTAGAGGCGCAAGGCGTAACCGTCTACCTGTAAACGTGATGGTTTGAGGGTTCGATTCCTACTCGGAGAAGATGGATTTTTCTATTTCCACTTTCTTCGCTTTGAACACTAGGCAAAGTGCTGCGTTGAGTTCCGCCACTCAACACGCAATGCCTTGAAAAAGGGTAGTGTCTTAACAGTAGGTTCATATGGTTCCTGCAGTTCCCCCTGCCTACTCTGCAATATGCGGAATAAAGCGTGAAGCTAAAAAAAAGACATTGACTTATACGGGTTTTGGAACTTCTTTTTGATAACCTAACGTTAACTAACACATTGTAGTATTGTTTAAAATTTAATTGATATTAGTTTTCACTTCTTTTATAAATCTTTACCGGCATCACAAAGGCTTCGAAATTCTCAATACGGATATTATATTTTTTATATAGATTTTAATATCGATTACGCTAATCGGATTTACGTGATTCTTTGTTTTACGACGCAGAATAGCTGCAATGTGTCTCATGAAAATTTAATTCATTTGTGCTTAGTAGTTTTTTTTGTGAGCATTGCTTTTAACTTGGATAATATTTTTTTTACAAAGCTAAAGATTTTTTAGCAAGACTTATTACTTTAACATATTTTTTTAAATATATGTAATATTTTTTTTCATTTAGACTTTTTTTCTTTCAATTTACTTTAGTTTTGATTAGTCTATTTTTTGTAATTGTCTATTTTAATGTAAACTGTAAAGTTCAATCTAATGTAGATAAAGCTTATTGCAGTTTGTAAAATAATGAATTTTATACAGCAAAAACTTATTTAGGCGTACGTCATTTAAATTCTATATTCTATATTGTCGAGGCTGATTCTCAGAGGTCTAAAATAGCAAGTGTATTCTAAATAATTCGTAAAATGTAATTTTTCTATATTTAATTATTGAAATGGACTTTTCTAACTTATTTTTTCATTAGTTAGTTCATTGTCTTTGGCAAATATGAAACGTATAAAACATTTAAAGAAATACTACTTACTAATTATTAAAGAATCGCTTTTATTGTCATCGTCAGCTCAACAATATCATGATATATCTATCATTGATAACTATTATGAAGAGTAATTAGAAGTTACGTACCTATAAAATTCCTGATCCTGATCCTGTTTAATATCCTGACATGGTGAGTACAGATCTAATCTAATAAAAAAAATTCTGTACTACATAAACATATTACAGAGATAACTTAGATATTTTTTTAAAGTCGGTTAAAGACAATAGCATTATAAGGTATATTGCTACAAACTATGTCAAAAAAAGAAAAACCTTCTTTGGGCAACAAAGATTTATGGGCGCAGTTAATGTGACGCAGGTATTTCTTCTCTCTATGAGAAATGACCAATGTGTTGACAGATTTTTTGCGTCCACATTTCTTTCTTGCCATTTTTCTAGCTGATTATCAAAGGTGGAAATTTGAGGACAAAATTTTTTTTTAGCTAAATTTTTAATTTTTAGCTAAAATATATATTTGAAAACCACTGCAAACAATTAAATTTTGTGATACAGATTTTTCGAATTGTTTGTTGTTGACATAGATTTTCCAAGATTTTTTTTTTTTTTTAGCTTCACGCTTTATCCCGCACATGGCAGGGTAGGCAGAGGGAACTGCAGGAACCATACGAACCTAGTGTTAAGACACTCCGTTACTTAATCCCTGCTTAGTCCGTCCCCACTTTCTGTCGTTTTCGAGGCATTGCGTGTTGAGTGGCGGAACTCAACGCCGCGCTTTGCCTTAGTTGCCAGAGCGAAGAAAATGGAAATAGAAAAATCCATCTTCCCCGACTGGGGATCGAACCCAGAAACCATCGCGTTAGCCGCGTTACAGGCAGACGTTGCGCCTCTGCGCCACGACGGTCCTCAATTTTTTGATTTTCCAAGTTTAAAGCTGATTTTCTACACTTGCAAAGTAGAGAAATCTAGTGTTACAATACTCTATTCCACTTTCGCAAAACTCAACGCCGCACTCGCCTGGTTGCCAGAATGAAGAAAATGAAAATTTTCATTTTCATTCCATGCGAACTATATCATTAAAATAATTATCTAGCAAACAAATCCTGTTGTTTTGCAAAGTAGAAGGATTATCAATGGGAACCTACATCGTTTTACAGTGTTGTTAAAGAAATATTTACAACGCCATAGAGACACATGCACTACACACTAACTTAGAATAATACGAGTATGTACTGAAGAAATTAAAATTTTATTTTTAATTAATAATCATAAAAAATACATTTACTATGCAGAAACCTACTTGTTATGTTCACCTCTACTACGTTTTATGATCACATTTTACTTCACAGGACAAGGGAAGAGAAAATTATGTAAGGATACTTTGTTCTTATTTTTACGTCGAAATTCGAAACATTGTGAACTTGTTATTAAATTAGAAAAGCAGAGTATTTTTGTGATAACACATACATATACATATTATCACATACACATTACATTACAATTATGACAATTATGACTTTCACAGTTAAGGAATGAAAGAGGAGTTTTTATGATTTGTAAAAAAATTACAGAACTTAAAGTTAAAGTTCTAAATCCTTGAAGAAATATTCAATATGTTTTCATTTTCGGCAAACGAGCATACGCAAATTTTACATTCAATATGGCTGGCATATATAATAAGCTTAATTGGCTAGTGTACTTAAATGGCTGCAAAGACCGTACACTACGTTGGAGTCGAGAACAAATTCGAAATTTGTACGGACTACGCTCAAATTTTCCTGTTTCTTAATTGTTCTTTTCATAGATGATAGATGAGCCTCATTTAGAGAATGCAAAAAAACACACTATGGTTATACATTCTCATTAATACAAAAAAATACGAATTGTCATGTCTTCTATTATAATTCTATTTAGTAACATTTTACTAGAAAAATTTTTTCGAGAAAATATTTTAATAGCCAAAACGGAATTCTTTTGATATTATAATTGCTGGAACGCGAAAAAGCTTTTTTTAATGTCTTTGTTCTTGGAAGACTTTTCATTTCAGCGGTGAAATTGAAAGGAAACCAAGTCTTTTATTCATCGTTTGTTTACGTTACTAGATCACACTTAATAATTTTAATGAAATAACAGGGATACTAAACCTGTGTAGGGTAATTAACATATAATAGCATGTTCATCTATAAAGATGACTATATAGTATAAGTTATGACATTTATTTGTCTAAAAAATGTTATACTTTTTTAAATCTCTTTTATTTCATCATCCACATGTTGGCAGGCTACTACTGGCATTAAAAGTTGACGCATCAATATTATCCTGGCGTGAAGCCAACTTATACATATTCAATATTTTAACTGCATAATCGCACACTTTGTTAACTAATTGAATAAACAGATATTGTTACTTAAATATTGTTTTCATTAAAAAATAAGGTTTTTTATTTTGATTTACTTTATTATGATTATTGCAATACTATCTCATAGTTAGTTCAAGATGTATTCTTTGCCTAAAATAAATAAATAAGTTGTACATAAGTAGCAAACTGAATTTAAATTTAGCCAAGCTATAAGTTAATTATAATATAAACAAGTGAAGACGACGCAATTTTTTTAATTACAATTAAGGCCTTCAACTTCAATCAAAACAGTAATTTCAGAGGCCTTAGGAGCTTAGAATCCCTGCTGCCAAGGCAATGTGTTTGTAATATGTCAAATTCAAACAAAAAATGGAACATGTTGCTAATTAAAATAGATATTTTATAGTGTAAATTATCTAAAGTGTATGAAAAAAAAGTGATATCATCACAAAACATTTCATTGCCTCTGTGTTTATAACAGCGAAGTTGAAAAATCTACTCGCAATTATATATTATTATAGCTTCACGCTTTATCCCGCATATTGCAGGGTAGATAGAGGGAACTGCAGGAACCACTTGAACCTAGTATTAAGACACTCTGTTGCTTAGTTCCTGCTTTCTCCGACCCCACTTTCCGCCTTTTTCGAGGCATTGCGTGTTGAATGGCGGAACTCAACGCTCGCTTTGCCTAGTTGCCAGAGCGAAGAAAATGGAAATAGAAAATCCATCTTCCCCGAGTGGTGTCGCGTTTACAGGCAGACGCTTACGCCCCTGCGCCACGACGGTCCCCAATATATTTATTATAATTATATATAACATATATTTACTTCAGATAATGTTTCAAAATAAAATAAATGCAAATTATTTACTATTTACTTTAGTAAATACTAGCAACGCTCTCGCTAAACAGTAAAAAGTTAACTATTGGCAGTTTTCAAATTTATTGGAATTTTCGTATTTACATATAAAATGTAATAATTTTAAAAGTTAAAATGTAATAATTTTATTCGGTATAAAAAGATACAAGCTACATTGTGACTGGTCAGTCCCAAGAAAAACTCGTGCAAAAACTCAGAGGGACAAGTTTTTCATCTTTTGGTAATTTTTAATTGAGACTAGAGCCATCATTTCATTTCCATGCTTTGTTGTTAGTTATTCTATGGGATATAAACGTCTTTTCGTAATGCTTTTAAACAAAGATATAGAACATTCTCCGACTTTCTATAAATAATGTGTATGCTGTAATTTAAAATTAAAGTACAATAAATATTACGATAATATGTAATTACTTTAGATATGAAATTGGTGTAGCTATAAAAATAAATTGAATTTATATTACAATATTTGTATGATAGATGATAAAAAGTACACAAAATAAGTGTTGAAATAATGTCATAGTGCAATCGGATAGTCAGGTGACAGACTAAAACACGAAGATTATGGGTGGTAGCGGGAAAAGAAGCGAAGGACTGGAAGCGGGAAAGAAAATATTTAAGTATTTATTATTAGGGAGTACATCTATTCTTGTTTATTTGTCAAAAAATATAATATCTAAACTAAAATGGTTGTACCTACTAGAAAGAAAAGATCGTATCACAACTGAATAATATACTTAATTGAAAAGTATATGAAGTTCTAGCTCTAATTAGTTAATTTTTAACATAGTTTTGACATAGTATAATAATTTTATATTTGCAGTGCCCATATATGTGATTGATTTTTTTTGCTTCAAAACACCATCATAACGTGTAGCCTATACTCTTTTACTGTACTTTTGTACATACATAGAATAATAGTAGAGAAGCTTCATCCAAGTAATGCGTGCATCATAACCTAAATATCTACCTGTTACTATACTGCAATACACTCAACAGTTGTCAAGAGTCTTATTAACGCAAATAAAATTGAATTTGTGCTAAGACGAGGAATTTATATTGCACTGGCGACGTAACACATAAATTTCATTTTCAATTAACGCTTAAGCTCTTTACTCGCTACACCTACATCTTTCATTTCTGCTAAGTAATTAAGCAAAGCTGTTATTTATTACATGTATTTTTTATCTTTATGCGCCTACTAAGTACACGTGTAAGGCTAAATATGTCGGAAAAACATACAGATAATACCTTTAAAAGGTATATTTTCAAATAAACTTACATTCAGCAGATTTGGCTTTTCTATTTTATTTAGAATCGTATAAAATAAATGGAAAACAGTTTGATTGCAACTGTCACAACAACAGCTTCATTGCAACGATACCGTCATAATTATAAAGGTGATGTTTTTTGTCCGGGTTCATCAAGACGATGAGAAAATATTGAAAAAATGTCTTTTCCATTTAATAAATTATAATAAATTTACGTAAGTGTTGAAAAATTAATAAAATTTAAAACAATATATTAAGTTTTCAAAGTTTTTAGTAACTTAAAAAATAGACGGGAAATGTACTGGGCCCACGTCGGGTCATTGTTGAATAATTGTTGCTAATTGAGTACTGACACCTGTCCGAGGGAGATGGGTGGTAAAAGCTGCCTTTTTGAGCAAAGGATCAAAATAAAGAGAGAATTCTGTACCTAACGAGTAGCAACTAGTTAAATCATATTGTACAACGATATCCCATGTAAGCTACAGAAAATATCCTTTTTAATTACATATAGATGGAAATAATATTTGATTGTAAATAAAAATTTATTTGCTTATGTCATGGGATAGTTTACATTTTTTGTTAAAAGTCTATGCAATAATCCTTATATACAATACTTTTTGCACCTTTCTGGATTTAATTTCATTAAATATAATGGTCGCCTGTGAGAGATCGCTTACAGCGATAAGGCCGCCATTGCACATAAATTTTTTTTAAATATTGTCAGAAATGTGTTTAATTTTGTTTTGTGCAATAAAGTATTATTATTATTATTGTATTATTATTCTTTATCAGCGTTGGAAAAAAATTACCGTCACATTTTTATAAACATTACGCGCTGTGTTCATTCTGTAATTTAAGGTTACTCTCTGTTTTTGATTATCACTACCGGTAAATGTAAATAATTTCGTTAAAACTAGTAATTATTAATCAATACGTCTGTAATATTTTATACATATTTTTTTGCAATTTGAATTATTAATTATTCTTAGATTCAACGATGGCAGAATACGAAAATTTTAAGCTTTACTTTACTCGGTATCAATAATAATAAAATACCGATGATTTTAATTGGAGATTTTAATGTCAATTTTGAATCAGAAAAATCTTTGCAACTAGTTGAATTTTTGAAAGATAAATTTAATTTATCCATGAAAAACTATCCGGCACTACAATTGATGGAGCTTTTACTCGATCACTAAATTATGTGGAATGTAAACCATATATTTCAAATTAACCATATAACCATATATTTCAGTGCCAAAAATTACAAAAATACGTAATAACTACTATTATAATAATGCTATTTTAATTAATAAAATGCTATAATAATCTTAGTGGCAATAAGATAAAATGATATAATTATTTTATTTGTATGTATGTTTACGATAACAAACGCCTTTTGTATTAACTTAGTCCAATGTAGCTTTCTTTAACCAATTTATGTAAAATGACATATAGTAGATCATTTTTCGAAAAATAATGCCGTAAAGAAGTTTCACTTTTTACTTGTGTATACGAGTACACGCACAGATTCTTTTTATTTTATATATTTTATTTAAGCGGATCATTCAGGCAACAGATTCAAGTGCAGGATATCCTTAATCGTGAACGTGAACAATGGCATCTGATCTTTTGGTGTACCACCAAAACTTAAATGACGACATCAATCGCTCAGTCAAGACCGAAACGAAGAAGACGGCGAATTTATAGAATACACGCTGATGTAAAATTAATAATTAATTAATAGTATTACTTGTAGCAAGTGTAACATTGAATTGGCGCGGACGCTGCTGTCGCGTAAACACCTACAGAACTTATGTCGTTTGTTAATAATACTTTTGATAGTTTAAATGTAATCGATAGTGTGAAAAAGTGTTTCAAATCATTATTTACTTGACTTGGAGTATTGTGGTACTTTATAGTGTGCCAGAATTAGTTTTAAAAGTTTTATAATTTCCGTTAAAAAAGTTCTTCTTTGTGTGTCACGTACAACTAGCTATTGATGTCTTTATGAGTCATAATGAACTACTCATCACAATAAGTACAGACACGTTGAAGTGGATTCGGCTTTTCGCATTAATGACGCATCTAAGAATAGCGCTGTGGCTGTAACTATTGCTCTAAGCCTGGGTAACCGAGTTCGTATCTGTCTACTGGACCGAAGTACTTTTTTTTTATATTATTGCTTTTTTTGGTAGTTATTTTTTTTGGTTTTTTTTATTTTTTATTACTTCTGATTCACAATAACCATGAGCCAGAAGAAGACCAGCGACTCAAAGTGCGCCGGCTGCCCGAATATCTATAAGAATATTGCTTTTTTAAGTTGTTCTCGATGTCAAGACAATTATCATTACTCTTGTGTGAATTATAACAAAGAAGATTACCTAAACCTACCGAGATCAGCGAAAGACAACTGGATCTGCCCTTCTTGCCGTTGCAAGGAACCTAAGATCGGTGACAATACTAACACACCTATACGATCCACGTCTGGTTCATCCAAGTCGAGTCCCAGTGATAATTATACGGAAAATATTACACTTCGCACAAAATCGAATATCGTTCAACAATCGAAAAAGACTTGTACATGTACTTCGTTGGATTCTATTAGAGAAATCTTGAGGGACGAACTGGAACGATCACTCAAAGTTCATTTTCAGGATATTAGGTCTCAACTGGAAACGTTTGAAAGTTCTCTGACTTTTCTTAGCGCACAATTTGATTCAATTTCCAAAGTACAAGAAACCCAGAAACAAAAACTTGCACAGCAACAGAAGGAAATTGATTATCTTCGAGAATCAAATCTGGATCTTTCAACACGCCTTCGTCAGATGGACCAACTAAGCCGCTCCAGTAATATTGAGATTCAATGTGTACCTGAAAACAAAAATGAAAGCCTTTTGTCGGTCGTTCAACAGCTTGGCCGAACAATTAAGTGCACAGTCAACGAGAGCGACATCCATTACGCTTCTAGAATAGCTAAGCACGATTCTAGCAGCCCCCGTCCACGTTCCATATTAGTTAAATTTAGTAGCCCTCGTATTAGAGATACCTTCTTGGCGAACACAGTCAAATTCAATAGGGAAAATAAAAATGACAAGCTAAATTCTTCTCATCTTGGAATGGGTGGTGCCAAAAAGCAACCAATATACGTTTCGGAGCATTTGTCACCTGAAAATAAAAATCTCCAAGCAGCCACCAGACGCAAAGCTAAAGAACTTAACTACAAATATGTGTGGGTTCGTGACGGGAAAATATTTATTAGAAAGACTGATGATTCCAGATATATTCTAGTGCGCGACCAGAATACTCTCAACGATCTAAAATAAGATTTATTTACAGTTTTCTGTCTCATAGCTTTAGTTTTTACACATATTTATACATCACATTCAATGGCCTTAATGTATATTATCAGAATGTAAGAGGTCTTAGGACTAAAACTACCGATATTTATAATAATATAATTTGTAATGACTATGATGTTGTAGTGCTAAGCGAGACTTGGCTCAATAAAAGCATTTTTGATTCTGAGTTATTCGATAACCGCTATGCGGTTTACAGAAGGGATCGAGAATCTTCAGGCTTTCACTCTAATAAAAATGGTGGAGGCGTCTTAATTGCTGTTGCTAAGTACTTGAATTCTAGAAGGCTTTGTCAATTTGAATCTAGTTGTGAGGATATTTGGATAGAGTTGGAGGTTAAAAACAATAAGAATAAGATCGAAACGTTACATCTGTGCGGGGTGTACCTTCCGCCCCCTATTCAATTTCACATTTTGGACGAATTTCTATGTAATTGTAATAGAATCCTTGAGTCTAAATGTGTTCATAATGTTCTACTTTTAGGTGATTTTAATCTAGGTTCTATACCGTGGTCTTCTACATCGTTGATCTCACGCAATAGCGCTTATAATAACATGTTGTTAGATTTTACATCTTTGCATGATTTGACGCAATACAACTCAATACTTAATGACAAGAACAACGTTTTGGATTTGATCTTGAGCAACATTAATATAACTAGCTTAAAAACTAGCTGTAATCCGCTATCTACGGTTGACGTTGCACATCCGCCGCTGGAGTTTTCTATTCTATTCCGTCCTTCAAACGATTTGCCACATAATAACAATATTCGTTTTTGTTTCTACAAAGCTGACTACGTTTGCATCATCAATGATCTAAATGATGTATCCTGGGAAGAAAATTTTCGTCATTGTGAAACTGTCGACGAAATGGTCTCAGTGTTTTACACTATATTACAAGCAATAATAAAAAAAAATGTCCCTGTCTCTAGACCGCACACTAATAAATATCCTATATGGTTCTCTTCAGAATTAAAAGACCTTTTACGGGAAAAACTAAAATATCGGAATAAAATCCGCAAATACAATAACAATCCACGAGATGTGCTGTCTTTCAATTTACTAAAAAGAAGATGCTATAAGTTGTCAGCTTCATGCTATAAAAAATATATTTTGCAGCTAGAGGTTAATATGTCCTCAAATCCCAAACTTTTTTGGTCCTTTTTAAAACGTAAGAAAGGTATTAGTTCTTCTTTCCCCGCCAAATTATATCTTGATGACAAAAGCTCATCTAGTGGCATTGATATATGTAACCTTTTCGCCCATTATATTAGTTCGACATTTAGATCTAACACACTTACTTCTCGTGAGTCTTTTGGTAAGAAATACAAGACACCAAATCATTTGTCGTTGATTTCCTTAAGCGAGGACGAGATTTTAGGAGCTTTAAAAGGTCTCAATATTTTCAAGGGTGCAGGTTATGATGGCATACCGGCAATATTTGCACACAAGTGTGCTCAAGCACTTGTTACCCCCCTTCACATTATTTATAATAAATCTCTCACCACAGGCATTTTTCCGTCTCAATGGAAGAAATCCTGGACCATTCCTTTACACAAAAGCGGACAAAAAAATTTAATAAAAAATTATAGACCTATATCAATTCTCCCTGTATTCGGAAAACTTTTCGAAAAATTATTACACCCATACATGGCCTTTCATATTAAGCAAGTCATTTCAGTGCGGCAACATGGTTTTACTAATTTTAGATCTACAGCCAGTAATCTTATTACCTTTACTAATAGTGTATTGAATTGAATTGTTTTCCCATACGTGTATATTTTTTATCACTTCTGTGAGAATATATGTACCTGCGTTTGTAGCTTTTAAGCAAATAGTCTGGTATGGTATGTAACTAAATATATCATTTAGTTACATACCATACTTACTGTATGGTTTAAATATTTATACTTTTATATTATATTAATTCTTAATCATTTAAAAAAGTTTAAAATAGCAAAATAGTTTTTATTTGCAAAAGAACATCACGTCGGCGAACAAAAAACAAACAAACGACAAAAAGGTGATTATTGATTAGATTATATTTGGATTGCTTCATACTTGTACTGGGCCGTCTACAGTTTTACTGTTCTTTTTTATACTTATGTGTGTATGTAAATGTAAAAAAGTATTCTTAAAAGGCAGTATTAAATTTCAAATATATTATTTTCAAAAATAGCGTGAATATAGTCTGTCAAATTAACGCAATTCAACACAATTCTAGTTATAGTACAGTATGAATCTCTCATGAATCTTGAGATCACTTAGCAAACTGGGAGGCAATTTAGATGTAACAATTGTGTCAGACAGACTATCCCTAGAGCTAAAGCTTGAAGTGCATCGCTTTAATTGAGCAACAAAATCAGTATTATACTAATACAATATTTTGTAGTTTAGGATAAAAATAACATTTCGTTTTTTTTCAATATTTGAGAAAATGTGAGACAATGTTTTTTTCATGTATTAAAAGATTGATATGAACATTAAACTTGAAATTACCTTACGTGTCAATACATACAATTATCGCATCAAGCTTCTTAAATTCTCTTAAATAAACTTTTGATTATAAATTTTATTTCAATTTGAATTTGAAATTGAAAATATGTATATAGTTTTACTTCAAAATATGTAACTTAGTGTATTAAAATCTAAAGTTAAGTAAATATGGCCACAGTCACACAGTTGATTTGCATTAAACGCTTTCCATCGTTTGGACAAACTGGGGCGACGACGTGTCGACTGAGTGCATTTTAACGTAAAGTGCTTTTAAAATAATGCACTTATTTTACACCAAACGTAGTGCAGATAGATGTAGTGCAGACAAATGCGTTGAATACGTTTTACGTGTTTAAATTTAAAGAAATGTGTTAGAAAAAATACTAAAACATAAGCAATGACGATATCGATACCACCACAAAATCAGTCACATGTTTAACGAATTGAATATAATTAAAGTTGTCAAGGTTGGACATATAGCAGCCATATAAAACTGTATGGAAAGACAATCCAAGAGCGAAATATAAAAAAAATGCTATAAATATATATTTTGTAACTTTTATACAAAATTGTTATATAGCAGGGTAGAGGATAGACTTAGAATGTTATTGACATTACTATTTCGTCCAGATCTGGCATTATGAGTCTTGTACAAGATCTAAAACATGTTAAATCCTATTAAGGATAGGGCGAAGGATAAGGAAGGCGTTGTTTACAATTTCACTAAACACTCGATGTACCGGACAAACACGATAAAATTTCATTACGATGTAATTAAATTACTGAATACTATAACCAATATCTGTTTCATATTATTAGCGTAATTCCATAAAATATATTAGCATAATGCGTAAGTGTCATGTTTAATGTATGTGGTAGATTAATATATATTACAAGTAATCACATGAAACCGTCGCGTCGAAGTAGGATATTTAATGGGATCTGATTGTAATAGCGATTGTTATGTATTCGAATCCCGCTTAGAAAAATAAATGTAATGCAATTTTGCTTTGTGCAAGAAAAGCAAAGAAGTTTCGCAATCATTCCTTAATTATATAATAAACAATGTTCAAAACTATTTCAAATTTATTATATCTTTTGCGCATATTATTTAAAGTGATAGTATTTCAAGCGATATCATTTGGTATTGGTGTTTCTTTGGTATTTAGAAATGATAGGTGAAAAATATTGAACTCTCCAGCATCAATTCTACTACAGAGAAACATATAAAAATTTTAAAGATTTAACAATTTTCTGACATCTTACATATTCCTCTAGAAGGCTATGATTATGTGCAAATTAATCATAACGTTAATAACAGAATAGCAAAATAGTGAAAGCAGCAAAAGCGTAAACGCCTGCAACTTTTTGTTATTACAAAAGTTTTTTTTTTTATATTATAAGACGTTATCTCCTGCAAATATATTTTTGAATAAAATATACATCAAATATATTGTTTATAGAATTATTAGATACTGTAATACTTTTTAGGTTAACAGATGATCGAACAAAAGGCTTAAAAATAATAAATATTACCAAATTCATATTAGAATTTGTTATAAATATTTGTAGTAATATTTTAGCACTAGTTAACAAGACGATAAATGTGCGGTATCCTTTAAGCAAGCTTTTTAAAGTTTATAAGAGAAAATATCCCAAAGAGGAAGCTCCTCGGAAACCGTGAAGATTTATTGACGCAGTTATCATGATGCAGGTATTTCTTCGCTCCCAACGAAATTGACCAATGCCAATTCCGTGGGTTGAACATTTAATAAAAATAGCACCATAACAAGAAAAATTCAGGAAAAATAAGAAATACAACAATATGTGTAAAGCTTCGACTTAATGTTAACTAAGTTTAATGTGTGAATAAAGTGAATATTCAAAATCGTTCAATGAATAATTTATAGGAGGTATCTGTATATAGACTCATAAGTATACCCTGCAGACATTAGGCACGATTCCAAATTTTAACTGTTTATTTTAACTTGTAAACCGGGAATGTAGATTAAATGCAATATGTTATAGACCACGTTCAAGTCATTTAGGAATTATATTATTAAAAATTACTTTTAATATACACTATCATAATTATTGTCATACTTATCGGAAAGTCTAAATAAAATTTTATTTTAACTTTTAATCTATTCACAACTTCAATGTACATAGATATTTTAAGGATAATCTACAAAAAGGAACAATTATTTTGTAGGAAATCTGTAAACTATAGAAATATAATTACAGCTTTAACTAAGTAGATGAACCAGTAACTACTTAGTTAAAGCTGTAATTGAGATTTCTATAACACAACAAAACAAACAACCTGAACAGACAAACCTGCAACTGCAAATGACTTGGTTATATTATTATATATATTAAAGTCACTACAATTATACAAAAATCTATAAGAAAATACACTCATTTTTCAATTTTTTCTGTTGGCTTGAATAGTTTTGTTACAAGAATGTGTAAAAAAGAAAGTGTTCTAAGAGTCTGAAAGTGTTCTAATAATTTAACTTATCATGCTGTAATAAAACAGTTATTACTTCACCGCAGCGAGTTTGTTGATGACATTCTATTCCTTTAATATACTAAGGTATACATTAAGCTTGCAATTTGTATAAGGCACCCAAAAACACCCATAATTTGGCAGGAACATGCCGAAGTGGCCTAAAAAGTAAGAGATATCAAGCAAGGTACCTAAAAGTTTCCAAGAAAAGGGTCTGAAGCACCCTCGGAAGTCATCAAGATTTATGGGCACGGTTAACGTGGCGCAGGTATTTCTTTTTGGAAATACTCAACTGACCTCAACGCGTCGACATTTTTTTGTATTTCTTATCATCTTACATTTGTACATTTCTCATTTTAGTAGAAAAATATATTTTGGTCTCCATGAGAGGAAAGAAGTAAGTTTTTTTAATTGTGATTACTTAAAATGAATAGAATTTGTATGAAAAATTATAATAAATATACTAAATTGATGAAATTTATAAAATTGAAGACAATTAATAAGAAAGTCTGTAGAGATATTTACACTAATAAAATAGTAGTTACCACTAAGACGGCCATGTTGCGTAGCCAACCGTGTTACCGCAGCTCGTAATAAATTAAGGAAAAGTGTTTCTCCGAGAAACTCATTACTGTTTACATGGTTTTATTCCACCGCTTGTGGTATACGGTTAACTCATCTTCTTCTTCAAAATTATTCAAATTTTTTAGGCTAAACGATTATAACTATAATTTATTACGAACGTGTAATATTAATCTAGATAACAACATATTATTTATAGTATTTTACAAAATATATAAATAAATAACCAAGACCTTTCCTATTCACTTTTCCTGTTATATTCTAAGCAAAATGTCGGTGATGTCATAAAATTTATTATAAATAAACTTCTAACATTAGCTTTTGCTAATGTCATCATCATTTAATATTTTAAATAAATAGAAGTACATCGACCCTTTTAAATATTAATTTGTCCGTTAAATTTTTAAAAAGACACATGTCTCTTCATCAAGATTTTATCAAAACAATTAAATCATATGGTACATTATACGAAGTAATACACTAGTATAAATTCATTTCTACTATAGATAGTAGGCATTTGCTCTAGTATAAAGGTGTGAGCTCTCAATGATTAGGTTTACGTTGCACGATCGATCGCTGTTTACGGAAGCTAAGTAAATAAGAACTTTATATTTGAGTAATTCAATTAGTTGTACTATATTATTTATTATGTTAACATTAGATGTATGTGACGTATAATTTTCCTTTTATTTCTATTTCTTTATTTGTATGCTTTTAAAAAATTACAACATATAAGTACTAGACCTAGTCTCTCTAGATACAAACGATATTTTTAACTCGGCTACAAAAACATTGATAGTTGATAATAAACAAATAAGAAACTTAAAATTAAAAAAAAATGGTTGCCTGTAAAGTGGGTTTTACGGGCGAAAATTTTACGTGACAACGTCTTTTTCTCGGTAGAATATTTATTGATATGAATAATAATTATAGTATAAATTGCACAAATTTTAACTATAGAAAGTATATTTTGTTTACTAAAACATTGTACATGTGTCAAGTGATACGCGCGGCGGACCGATCATAGTTCGGTGACAGTTGACACATCGTTACGTTACCATTTTCATATTTGACTCCGAGCCGCACAACCTAATTTAAGACGTTGTCACGTCAAAAAAGGCTTCTGTGGTATGTGTGTATAAAATGTCCTGCTGAGTTTCTTGCGCTAGTTCTTCTCAGGTCTGAGGCTAATGCCTCAGGTTCACTAGCTTTATTTATCTATAATATATTATCATTTTAATTAATCGGTGGTAATCTTCTTGACGTTCAAAAAATGAATCATGTATTATTATTTTAAATAAAAACTTGAATTAAAATACTATAAAGCTGCATCCGTATCCACCATGGAAGAAAAAAATAAAATAAAAAAATATGATTTAGAAATGAATGGGAGCTATAGAGATCAAAAATTAAAGACAAATCATAATAAAATATTTATTTTATACAAAAATATAATATAGGCTGTCGATAAAATGCTCAATTAGACCTAGATAATATTAAGTACAAAATTTACTGTATTAAATATTCGTATATATTGTATGGCTATGCAATTAACAAATATACGAAAGACGAAGAAACTTTAGACGACTGGCTAACTACAGTTAAAATTATTTTAATATCAAAAAATAAGGATACTCTAATTAAAAACTGAACAATTACATGTTTGCCGATTATATACAAGCTCCTCACATCAATATTCACTGATCAATTACACAGTCATTGTGCTACAAATAACCTCATGGCTCCAAAACAAATGGGGCTGATCACAATACTATGCTAGAAGATGCTCATAAATGTGAAAAAAGTAACATTTATGGACAGGATTGGATGGAAAAAGCTCACAAATGGTTGCTGCAGGTATTGGACATTTACAAGTGTACCTGCTATCAAGTTTTTCTCAGAAAAAGTATAAGAGAAAGTTATATCATCTTAAAGACTGCATTAATCGCCTAGTATTTATAATAAAAGTAAACTAAAAAATTTATAAATATTGTGGATTTTTTCTTCTAATATAAGAAATATCACTCGATTTAAATAAATGTAACATGTTTCATATAACTGCTGGACATAGGGACTACACTGAACATATTCTACTGAACGGTAAATAGCGGCTATAAACGACAGTCGCCTGTTCGATTAATAATCAGCAAAAAAAATTTGTGTTTTAAAAATGTAGCTTTGAATTTCACGTAATACGCGCGCGCAATGAAGTATGCGCACTCTATTACTGCTGTTTTTGCCTTTACTGTTGTAAAGCTAACGATAAATATAGTTCAATTATTTAATTATTAACAAAAAAAATAATATTAATTAAATGTTACTAATTAAGTTTTCTTAAATTCTTTTTTTTTTTTGTTTGAATAACAAATACGTAGATATTTTTTACAATTTTAACTACAACGCATCCAAAACATTTTTTCAAAAATATTCAGTATTTTGTGAAAGAAGATCACTATTAGTTTTATGAAAATGAAAAAAATCTTTAATCGTAAATTTTATGCTTAAATTTGCAAATCCCTACAAATTACATCTGAAACCGTCAGAACAATCACGATTCAAGTCGATTTATGTAAATCCTTTAGACTTTGCGTCTATCAATTGATGTTTGGGCGTCCGTCCAGCTGAAATTGAAAAAATGAGTCCATATAGGTAGGTGCTTAACGAAACATATAAAAGTTTATGAGCTCTTGACCAGACCGTATTTCACTTATCTTATATTTACATGTTTATATGATTAGCCTAAGTATTTTACTTTTTATGGTTATCAATAAAAGCTATATCAGTAAATTATTTACTACCATATAAAGATAAGACAAGCAACTTTAAACTATATTTTTATAAGTAAGTCTACGTATTAGATTATTGTTATCAATATTATCTATTTATAACTATACACCGGATATTGTCCTGTTCGTAGTAAAACTAGTTAAATAAGCTTATAAAAATATCATAAATAGATTATTTTTCAAATTATATTACCGGTAGTAGGTATGTTGAAAGATATTATAAAATCATCAACTTCAATAATTTATTAAAATAATAAGTTTAAAAAATCGTGATGCTAACTTACACATAGATTGCACTCTTCAGCGAAATCTTTGGCCGACCCGTAAACACTTCACGTATATTTGATAATAAGGAAAACTTTTATTATCGCTTAAATTTTACCCGCCATGTTAATAGAACCTTTCATAATTTTTTTAAATCCAGTTCGGAATAAAAATCATCAAAACACTAAAAACTGTTACTATATGTAAATCTAAACAAGCTTCAGTCAATTTCCTTTATTCTTTAATATTCTTTTACTGTTTAAATATGTAAATGTCTATATTTGTGACGGAAGCTTTAGACATAATTTATACTGACTTAAGGAACGTAGGAACAAAATAGTAGTAACAAGCTGGAACCCATTAAAAGTAGGAAAATATTATCTAAGGAAGGGGACGTGGACGTCTTAAGGTTATAAAACGATTTATTGCAACTTCCGGTAAAGTTACAAGTTCTATGAAAAAATCAATCGCAAAGTAGGTGGTAATAAAAAGATTACAGCTTCGCTATCTATACTTGTTTCAAGTGATCTCAAAGTTTATTTATTATGTCATGTAGAAATATAAAATTAAAACATATTTGACTAAAATTTGATAATTTATCCCTTTATTTAATTCAACTGCGAAAAGGTACTCCAATTTTCAATCGATAATTCTTACACAAAAATTTACAAATAAGTAATACAAAAAAGTAAAGTGCTTCTTGAAGATCGAAAACATAAAAAAAGACATAAATAAAAAAAAAAACGTATTAAAAAGAGCTTATGCCATGTCTGATACTTTTTTTTTCTTTTTAGCTTCACGCTTTATCCCGCATGGCAGGCAGAGGGTAGGCAGAGGGAACTGCAAGAACTATATGAACCTAGTGTTAAGACGCTCCGTTGCTTAGTTCCTGCTTTCTCTGTCCCCACTTTCCGCCTTTTTCGAGGCATTGCGTGTTGAGTGGCGGAAGTCAACGCCGCGCTTTGTTTCGTTTTCAGAGCGGGAATCGAACCCACAAACCATCGCGCTTACAGGCAGACGCTTATGTCTCTGCGCCACGATGGCCCTCGGTCTAATACATATATTTAATAATATACATATATAAAATAATAAATATGAAATATTTTTTTACTGTCCATAATCAAATGTGCTCATGGTCCTCTAACAATATTCCGTTTAGGCGAGGGAACATTTCAACAGCAAACATTATGTTAATTCTGCCGCATAACGATCTATTCTGCACCTGTTTAGGCAAACATGTTCTGTTGGCTACGATAGGGAGACGATTTTCAGAGTTTACTTTAATTATACTGACGTCATTAACTATTACGACCGTGTAAACAATAATTATAACCATGTTTACGTAGAGTTTCAAAACCCAAAACATAATAGTTTGCTTAACATTTATTGCGAAGTAAGTGTTAATGTTTCGACCATAAAAGACAGTATTCCTTGAATAATCAATTTTAACTAATAATGTACTTATATTTTTTTTCAATTTCACATTACGTCATGTATATAGCAGCGTAGACAGAGGCAACTTATCTTGTTACCAGATCGAACAAATAAAAATAAACCTTAAACTAAAGTCGAACCCATAATAGTCACGTTTACAATCAAACGTTGTTCCGTTGAACCATAATGGTTTCATATATAGAGACGTCTTTTAATTAATTTCAATAACATTTTCTAGACACTTTAGTTCCATTTGCTGCATTGTAAATTGCTTTGCTTTAGAACAATCAGGTTTCAATGAAAAAGAAAAGTTTAATTATGATATGAATTTACAACTCGTAATTAAAAAAAAATGTATTATGATTAGTCTGTTACAGTACTATAATCCACCTAGGATTAATAAATATTTTGAATTTTAACATTTTCATAAGCTAACATACTAAGGTGAAATAACAACGAACGTAAACTGTTACTTATGAATTATTAACTGTTTATCAAAATAGTGTTTTATATTCTGTTTATTTTATTTCTATTTTTTCAAATTCTTCCTCAAAAAGCTTGTTTTATAACTGAAATAACAATTTTCAAGTCGTTTTATTGGTGAAATTATATATTTTATTATTTTTTTAGATTCACGTTTAATCCCGCTCATAGCAGGGTAGGCAGAAGTAACCGCAACAACCATGAGAACCTACTGTTTCCCTGCACTCCATTCCCTGTATTCCGCCTTCGTGACATTGCGTGCTGAATAGTTAACTTAACGCTGCTCTTTACCTAGATGCCAGAGCAAAGAAAATGGAAACAAAAAATCCTTCCGCATCTCCCCCGAATGGAATCGAACCCACAAACCTTTACCAAGTACACGCTGCGCCTCTGCGCTACAATGGTCCTCAAGTTATTAATCTTTTTAATTATTTAGTATTGAGAAACATGAAAAATTGAAAGTGATTTAATATTTTTATAAAGATCAGAAATCTGGTAATAATTATATATTAATTAACTCTTAAAATATTATTTAAATTCTAGTTCATAAATATAATTTTATAATTTCATTCATATCATCCTTTGTTATATATATATATATATATATATATATATATATATATATATATATAATTTATGCAGAATTATTATTGTATTTATAAATATTTTTTTATATTTAAAGATCATGTTTCAGCTCACCTTATACCTATAACTTCACCTAATACATATTTACGAGCCATTTTTAATTTGTATAGGTAGCATAAAATTATATAGTGTAAAATTATGTAGGTAGTATAAATTATCTTTTGGCAGTAAAAACAAGTGATAGTTGCTTATGGTATTTCAATGTGTGAAGCAAAGCGTCATAATTGTGTTACCACATAGAACATAGATCAGATACAGAACGTATAAATATTTTTAAGTAAATGCCAATTTTTACAATATCTCGACCACATTACAAACATTGGCATTCACATAAAAATATTCAAATGGCCAATATCTCAAATTTGGTAAAATTTCAGATATTGCTACTACACGGGTGAAAATAGTACTAACCGTTCATTTGAATTTGTCTACAATCTGCTCGTCATAATAAATAATATTAATATTTTATAGAAATTATAAAAAACATTAGAAATAGCATAGTAGCAATATTGTTATTTATGAACACATAAGGACCTAAATTACTTTTACGAGAGTAAATTGAAAAACAATATTTATTGTTGAAAATCCCTGTGATTCACGAGAGCTGTAACAGCGTCGAAACAATCACGACTGATGATCCCAGCTGTGTTATGCAAATCCCGGCTTTGCGTCTATTCCTATAGTGCCGTAGTCTGGGCGTTTCTCCTGATAATGGGATTGCTGTTGTCCAACATTTTAAATATAATTTATCGATCAGTATGTATTTTGTAATTGTCAATTTTTGTTTTGAAGGAATCTTACATAAATATTAATTATCTAAAAGCATAAATTGACAACTTGTCTTGATAAATTCGATAAAGTTTTTATTTTGAAAATTTTTATCCTGACTATCCTAGCAAGGAGTTTCATGTTCAAGAATGCTCAGTGCTACGTAAATATTGCATAGAAATCAAATGCCAAGAATCAAAAGGAAATTCAAGATTTCCTTCAAAAGAAAGATACATTAATTAAATATTCTTAATTAAAGAGCTTTCAAAAGCTCAAAAAGTTATTAATTAGGAAAATATAATTAATATACTTAGCGTATGTTACTAGCAAAAAGGTTCGATCTGAATTTATTCAATTATATATTATATTCAGCGCCAAGCTTTATTTTACAAGTAGCAAAAAATGAAATTCCACGATCATGCTGTTCTCCGTCTTCCTTAACAATCAAAAACTAAAAGCTACACTTAGCACTTACCAGAGCAAAGATATTAAAGTGATTCATTGCCAGATTGAACTCACAATCCACACGTTTAAAATGTTGTCTCACTGCGCCGCAATAGCCTCAATTTAAATTTATTTATAAATTGTAATAACAATAATTATAATATTTAAGGGTAACGTTTTTATTGGAAGGCAAATAAATTGGTAATTAATTATCGTAATTACATAATTTTTTTACCTATTGATTTGAAAAGGACTAGTTTGTGATAAGGACTTGAAAAAAATAATGTTTTTTTTCTATTTAATAATTTTATATATAAATATAAAAATTCTTATATATTCATAAAAAATAGGACCATATTGTATACTATTTTTATGTATTTCGTTAAACTCAAAGTATGAAATTACATAATGCTTTAATTACTCTAATAAAAAATTGGAATACAAACAAATAATGCAATTGAATGAAGTACAATAATTCTCAATGATGGGCATCTGTTCAATCACGGCTTTATAACCTCGAAATTCAATTTACAATTCCTGACTGCAGCATAACTAAGAGTACCTACTTCAGCGTAATCAAGATATTTGCACTACATCTGCAAAATATAGTACAAGCATTTCGTAAATTAATCACAAGTGGAATTACAGATTGAAGTTGAACATTACTTATTGCACACTCTAGTAGAATTGAATTCCAGATGGGAACCTTGTGATTGTCTCGATCAGTTTGAGATCAGTTATACGATAAAGCGTCTCTGGGTTTCGCTTCTCAAGACGACTTGACACTCGGATATAGGAATGGGAATATGTTAAGGGAAACAGTTGTATTAGTTTCTGCCATCCAAAAGTACAAATACATAAAACAATTGAAGTACACCAATATATACATTAAAATGTGATACTTTGCAGTATAATATCATAACTTCTAGTATAGTGAAATATAGATGCATGTGAACTTTAAAGATATGGATACTGTATAATATAACACAGCTATTTGCTTTTGTAGCTTATATATTTTGTTCTTATATGCTGCAGAGCAGCAGTAAATTCTTTCAAATGCAAAATTTTACACTAATTAAAAAATAAACCTTAAAATGAGAAACAAATATAATAAAAAATATCATTTACAATGAATTAAACATAAGCAAGGATACTCCTGTCAACTCGAAAAATCGTCCTCGCATCTACATCAGAACAGACTAAAGTCTGTTCTTTAAAAGAAAGCTCATGGAAATTATCCTACAGATAGATTGTCATTTAATTTTTTTTTTTTAATTTTTACTTTATTTTTGCTAAATATTTTTTTATTTCATTTTTTATAGCTTTACGCGTTTATCCCGCATATAGCAGGGTAGGCAGAGGGAACTGCGGGAACCATATGAACCTAGTGTTGAGACACTCCGTTGCTTAGTCCCTGCTTTCTCTGTCCCCACTTTCCGCCTTATTCGAGGCATTGCGTGTTGAGTAGCGGAATTCAAGGCCACGCTTTGCCAGAGCGAAGTAAATAGAATCCATCTTCTCCGAGTGGGAATCGAACCCTCAAACCGTCTCGTCGTTTACAGGCAGACGCTTACGCCTCTGCGCCACGACGGTCCTCAGTATCATAATTATTAAATAATTTTGTATTATCTATGCTGGATTAAGTATTACTATAAATCAACAAAAAAGTATTTATAAGATGGTTGCACTCAACAATAGAACTAAATAAAATATGCTTGAAATCATTAAGTTTATTTGCCATCGTTTGTTAATAAAGGTAACAAAAATGTTTGTATCTATTTGAAATACAAGCAACAATCCAATTATGATTTAGTGATTAATTTTATCACTTTGAATATTGAATTCGAAAATAGGTTAAACTATGTCAAACAATATTGGCAGACCATTCGTAACACTGAAAAGCATTTTAATACATCATCGATATTTATGGTTGAACCGTCGCTATATAAATTATTCAAAATGAACTAAGTCGGTAATTTGAATGGGGTGTGAAAAATGTTCCTTCTGGGACACAGCGTCGTGTCGCGTCGCAGGGTTATCTCCGTCGCATCCATCTTCTTTGATGTGACCCTTAACGTCTTTTTGAATGACAAATTTCACTATTAGTCTTTTGTATATTTTACACCAAACACTCTACATTTTATAGGTTAAATGTAATACGCGCATACTTGTAATTACAATACCAATTATTATCAAATTTATGATGTCCTAAATCAAAGCCAAAGATTTTTTATTTACAGATTTTTTCTATTACTTAATAAACTAATTACTAATCATATTTATCTTATACTAGCTTTTCCTTCAATTTTATCTACGTGCGAAAGTAAATTTAATGTTTCAAGCAGTCCAAAATAGTTATTTTATAGAAATTTTGTCACACAAAACATTTGAAAATAATTTAACTCTTTATATACAAACTGATGGCAATTTAAGGTAAGCTTGCCATAATACAGTGGTGAAAATTGCTTTTAAATCAAATAAGGCGTTGTTGATAGTAGCTAGCATAAATGTACAGACAAACAAATATATATTTAAAAATCATTATTTTACGTTTACGTTCATAATATATTTTTTTAAAATACGTTCCATGTGCCGACAATGATAATTTCAGTACATTTTTATTACAACGAATAACCTCCACAGAATAAGAAATAATTAGAAAAATTAAAATCTTTAATATTATAATTTACTTTAGTCAATAATAGATCATATTTCACAAGACAATATTTAAATCATTCGCTCCCGATCATAAATTTACACGTTTGTAAGTAGATATTGTATAGGTTTCCGACATGTCATGGCATGAAATACCAACCTTTCTTCTATTTCACGTTTACAATTTATTACCTCCATGCAAATTGAATCGGATATTGGCTGTTGTGTTAACAGTGAATGGAAATAGTCTGTTTGATGTATTTTATACACTTTATTTTAGTTTTTGTTTTTCCGCGCGCTAGAAATGGTCAAATATTGCAATGGAGTTAGATATTTTAAATAAAAATGCTCTTTTACTGTAACGTGCACAATGTACATAACTAAATAATTATATTGATACAATACGATTTTGCATTTGAGAACGTAAAACAACCAACTTATTAATTTTAAATTTAGAAAAATAGAAACCTTTACAATATCATTCATAGTTTCGGATTTAATGTAATTTTTATAGCTCCACGGTTTATCCTGCACATAGCAGGATAGGCGAAGGGAACTGTAGAAATCATGGGAACTAAAGTTAAGACGTTTAATTCCCTGCTTTTCGCTAAACCCAACGCCGCCAACTGAGCGAAGAAAATGGAAAAGAAAAAAATCATCCTCCCCGAGCGGGGATCGAACCCACAACCCGTTACTTTACAATGTATATACATAAGTAAGCTTTTTCAAAATATAAATATAATATAATAATACTATAATTGTCATTACTTAAATCAAACTATTCAAAAATAATAATTATTTATTTATTTCTTCAGAAAAATGTGACATATACAATCTAAATGGCTTATTTTAGGTGGCTAATTTTAAGTTGAACCATGGCAGCCATACAGTGTAATTTATATTTTTACATAGTGTAATTTTTTGTTTTTTCAATTTTCAATTCAATTTATAGTTCAATTTTATAGTTTTATCTTTTCACATTTCAAAAATATATACAATATATGCAATCTAAATAAAGCAAAATATTTTGAAAAAGCAGATGATCACCATATGCTAAATTACATAATATTTGTGCATTGATATAACCTAAAATAAATTTCAACATTGTTACAGAAACCATGGTCCAATATCTGAATTTCAAACTACAATCACCGAATGCATAATGTATGAAACGGAATAATATTATAAATTAAATGAAGACGTTTGATTCATTGTAGCAGTGCTTTAAAGTGCAACCAAAAGCGTAAACTAATTATAAGTAACTTAAATTATTATATAATTTATATTAAGTACTTTGATTTTGACATAGGATACGAATATTTAATGAAGGAAAACTGAAAACTTAGGAAACCAATGACTTCGTCCTCGGGTCGAGTCTGATATCCGATTTCCGTCCAAGTTAACATTGTGTTGGTTCGTTAACGTAGTTCGACGTTTTAATGAGACTTACAATATGTTGAAATATAAATACATACACACATATATATATATATATATATATATATATATATATATATATATATATATATATATATATATATATATATATATATATATATATATATATATATATATATATATATATATATATATATATATATATATATATATATATATATATATATATATATATATATATATATATATATATATATATATATATATATATATATATATATATATATATATATATATATATATATATATATATATATATATATATATATATATATATATATATATATATATATATATATATATATATATATATATATATATATATATATATATATATATATATTATATATATATATATATATATAATATATATATATATATAATATATATATATATATATATATATATATATATATATATATATATATATATATATATATATATATATATATATATATATATATATATATATATATATATATATATATATATATATATATATATATATATATATATATATATATGTATATATATATATATATATATATATATATATATATATATATATATATATATATATATATATATATATATATATATATATGTATATATATATATATATATATATATATATATATATATATATATATATATATATATATATATATATATATATATATATATATATATATATATATATATATATATATATATATATGTATATATATATATATATATATATATATATATATATATATATATATATATATATATATATATATATATATATATATATATATATATATATATATATATATATATATATATGTATATATATATGTATATATGTATATATATATATATATATATATATATATATATATATATATATATATATATATATATATATATATATATATATATATATATATATATATATATATATATATATATATATATATATATATATATATATATATATATATATATATATATATATATATATATATATATATATATATATATATATATATATATATATATATATATATATATTTCCGTATATTTTACATTGAATTATGTTCTACTAATAGCTACAAATAAGCGGATGCCAACTGTAGCGTTTTTTAATAAGCTACTGTATGACTCACTAATTGTTATCCTCAAATTTTTTTCATTATACTTCATTTGCATATTGTTCGTTATGGAATCTTTACGAAATACTTGATGACTTGTCAGTCACACTTTTCTAAAAAAATCTCTTTAAAATCATCAAAATTCATCATAATTTATTTCGCCCTTTTTTAAAATCAACGTGCCCGACATTTAAAGTTATCTTGACTTCTTTATAATTCTCCTATCTTTAAGAAAATTACATTAAATACAAAACAAAACTTTTAAGGCAACATTAATCAGGGCCTTTGTGAGGTTGTCCTTCATCGTGTTATATTATTATAATTTTTATAAATGAGCGTTCTTTAGAAAGCTGAAAATGTATTAGTAATTTGTTTTCTTTGCATTTTTCATTTTCATTTTCAATTACTTTTTTCGGCAAACAAAGACAATAAAAAATAGTCGTATATAAATCAAAAATATATTTAAACAAATTATATATTTAATCGCAATATAATAAAAAAATAATGTTCGTTATGAGAGTTTGTTTTATTTTTCAATATTAAAAAATTAAGATTACTGCTTCAGTTTCAGTGGTAATATTCAAAACATAGAAATTACAAAGAATATATTTTTTTATGTTGCTAATAAAAAAATATCAAGTAAGACTTCATAATATTTAAAATTTTTTAAATATCAATATTAATGGGTAGACATAGAAAATACACTATTAACATTATCCACAAGTTTTTAGTATATGTCCAAACCTCAAAAGTATCTCAGACAAATTATATAGTAGTTAATGGCTCTTTTATTTGTTAATAGCGAATGTCTTCCTCTGGATTTTATAAAGCATCGATAAGTTCGATAGCACGACACACATTGCTTCGGTTTCGGGTGGGAACTTAAAAAAGTCTAGATGCTAGCGGAAAGAAAGGAAAATCACTACTAAGCTTGTTTGAATTCCTGCTTACTTGTTCACAGTCCTCACATCATCAGTTCCACTATTTATATTACCGAATCGGCGTTTCATGTTTCCTTATGTTTTTTTTATTGCACTTTAAAAGTAACTTTAGTAATTGTTAGGTACGCTTCTTTACGTTCACTTATAATTATAATGGAATGATTTCAAAAAATCTATGCATTATTTGTGAGAAACTGCTACATATGGAAACAATGTCTATTGCTAAATAATATTCATTGTTTACAACCAATATACATCAAATAATAATTTATTTTTTTGTTATTTTATTTAACTAAAATCTTATAACAGTGTATTTGTTATACTAGAACAGTTAAATGGACACAGAGACCCAAAGATCTTTCTCATTTGATCACTTTAACGAATTTATAGCCCTCATGGAAATCGGATTTAGACTGTTATGGTAACAGCAGACGGAAATCCGATCAATGTATTTTAGGCGTTTTATTTCCGCGCGGATATTATTTAGGTTCATTGGCATGTGCAAGAATAAAATGGTGAATGGTGTATCTAATAATGAAACACTTAGAAATATTTATACTATTGTTGTTAAATGTCTACTATGTCACATTTAATATTGCAGTTTTACACTAAAACATTTTAAAATGCTGTCTATCCTTCTAGTTTCGATTATTTTTTTCATTTAATTTAATTTATTTAGCTTATTGTGAAATACTATAGTCGTCCTCGCTTTATTTTTTTGAACGGACCTTTAATTTTTTTTAATTAAAACCTAAAACCTACTATAATAGCGGTTCGGTATATAAACATATGGAATATATTATATAATATGCTAAACGAAAGACGCGATGCGACTCCTAAACAGGCTTAATTACCACAGTGCTAACCCACCTAGAAGTTCCTTATTAACATAACAATTTAATAGGAGATCATGTATACATACTACCACACGTTAAGTCAAAATTTATTGAATTAAAATGTATTTAAAGTACTCAAGGATTCTTTTACAATAGATTTACTGTTGTGTTCTTGATGTTTTAAATATATTATTATTAATATTTTAAGAATATGACGACTTCGTGATGTTATGGAATTAAGTTATGAGCAAAAATGTGATAAGTATGGTCAATTAAAAAATAAATATGGGTATTTCTTCTGATTTTTTATTACTTAACTAATCCACTTATTATTTAAAACTCTTCCTTCTTCACATAAAATATAAGTCTGGTCCGGTCACAATAGACAGTCTCAACCTCTAGCTCTAGCTAACTTTTATCCTATTTTTGAAGTCATTAGGTAGCAAAAATGATTGAAGCTTCCTTTAGTGACTAGAATTAAAAAATGATGGCCGTCATGGCGCAGAGGTATAGCATCTGCCTGTAAACGCGACGGTTTGTGGATTCCATTCCCACTCGGGGAAGATGGTTTTTCTATTTCCACTTTCTTCGGTCTGGAAACTAGGCAAAGTGCTGCGTTGAGTTCCGCCACTCAACACTCAATGCATCGAAAACAGCGGAAAGTGGGGACCGAGAAAGCAGGGACTAAGCAACGGAGTGTCTTAACACATGGTTCATATAATTCCTGCCCCTGCATATTGTTCCCTCTGCCTACCCTACAATATGCGAGATAAAGTGTGAAACTAAAAATAAAATTAAAAAATGTTAAAATTTTAAGACTTGTTTATTAGATTTACTGCTGCTTTAAAATTTGCAAATGTCATACTTATTACGCTCAATTAACCTACCTGAATGAATGGTAAAATCATTTTTTTCAAATTTTTGTAACTTGAACTTATACTGAAATAAGTATATTTGTTGACATCCTATTAGATTCCAACCAAGTACCTATATGTTTCTTTGCTCTAAAAATTTAATACGAGTATTATTGGTAGAATTTAAAATAAACTGACCAAGAGGTATCGGTTTAGAGTTAATCCTTTCTTTTGCGAGAGATATAACAGAGAAATTTTTCTATAGCTTGCTAAAAGATTTGGGCTTAACAAGAATTATATATAATTCTATATTCATTTGTTGAAAGTACTATGAAGACAACATTAGCAGAAAATTTTCAAAATTATTTGAGTAGAGAGTAGACCTCCGACAGAGAAGGTTAGCTCGTATCAAAGGGGGCCCTTAATCATACACTTAAGTCGGAAGTCCTAGGCTGCACTGCTCTGAGCTCCTCTCTCTCGGAACAAACCCATAAGGCACTCCATCAAGACATCCATAGAATATCAATAAAATATTAATATACTAATGTACTTCAAAGTTTTAGCTCTTTATACTATCTTGAACTTTTTTTTTATTTTTTTCTGGTAATGAATATCTACTATGTTACAGGAAGGTGGAACAACGTTACTGGTGGAATTCTGAGAGTGTAGGTTTTCTTAATTTTTTAATCTAAATTAATGAATAACAAATTAATATCTTCCTGTGCCTGGTATTAATCCCGGCCTCCTTTGCCAAGGTCTGCCCTCCGACTAAGCTTACTGTACTTTGTTTGGTCTTCTACATCCTCAGTGAACAATCTATTAGCTCTCATGTCCTGCTTCATGACATCCAGCCGTCCTCCTTGGGCGTCTGGGCGGTAGACACGTCTATTATCCTAATCCCTGGAATATAAAAATAAGCTAAAAATCACTTTCTCTTGAATTGTAGCTTCTAGAAATATTTAATCAATTGAAATAAAGAAAAGTAATGATAAGAGACACTCGTTGCCAAACCTATATTTCATCAGTAACGTTTTTATCGCAAATGTTATCTTTTCTGAAGGATCCATCGTATATTACAACTTTGTTTAATAACGTACTTAAGTTGATAAAGTGACATCTTTGACATCGATACTGTATGTTTATTATGTGAGCAATGTTTAATGTAATTTTACAATAATAAAACCTCGAAATGACGTGCTTAGTTACCTGTTATAATTTTCTTAGCTATACTAAGATACTTGTTTTAAAAACTATTGGATACTACAACTTTGTTAGAAGGTCTGTAGAACGTTCTCAAAGCTTAACGGAACATTAGCCTGTTTTTCCTCGTGATTATAGTATATACACAATGGAATTATATCAGCACCATTACCTCCTGTACTTGCCGATACCAGGGATTATTTCATATGTAAATATAGAGCGCTTAGGATAATCTTTTTACACATCTTACGTGCATGAAAATATCTAAAAATTTATTATACGTCTTTTATATGGTTCTGTATTACGATGATATTTAACAATATTATTACTCAATACAATTTTATACCGGTTAGTAAAAGTTATTACTCAGTAGGAGTATGCAATTACTAATTAATCGTTTATTTCTTTAATTCATAATTTAAAAGTATGTCATAAGCAACGCAAATGATTTCGAAATTAAATTTCAAATTTTGAAGTTTTTGAGTTCATTTACTGTCGAAATAATTTAAGAAAATTCATTTAAAATCACAACCGACACATAACAAATAAATCAAGTTATAAGTTATATAAATCATGTGCATATAAATTTACATAGGAAATAAAAATATTTCATTTCATACGTCCAACGTCCAAAATTACGGCTAATATTAATAGGTAGAATTGTGTATACTTTTGAGTAATTAACAAATATCGTGTTTGGTACCTATTAAATGAACATGTTCTAGGTGTTACCTCGCGTGTTTCATAGTTGTATATTATTATAAGCCTAACTTCGGGGACAAGTCGTGCTCCCTCGTAATTTGTACTTGGAAGTAACTTTAACGGAATAATATTAAGTCTAAAGTAGCTATAACAGTATGTTGTTATCATTTGAAAATATAATCCCGTATCCTCGAAGAGCACGCGACGCAAATAAACGCAATGCTTATAATTTTTGTATAGTAAGCCGTAATTCGGTGTGATTGCCGATTTACGAATAAAACTAAGTAGATAGAAGTAGATAAAGTAAAAGGTTTACGCCGTTTCCTTACTGCAAAAAAATGGTTAGATACAAAGAAAAATATTTAATTATTTATTGTTGGATATTAGGAGTTTTATTATTGGGCCAAGGTTTCAGGCTTTTTTATGGTCTAGGTTATCTGTAAGAGCGTGTTGTTTTACGTATATGTGTCTGTCAAGACCATTTTTCTGAAGACCACATGAACTTCCACGAAATTAAGCTGAAATTTAAATAAAATTTCTAGTTTAAAATATGAAATTTACTATTTTAATTTATATTTAAAATTTTAAATTAAAGTTCCTTAGAAACAATCAAACTTCTAAATCACAAGATACGCACGTTTATTCCTAATTTTGATACATTTTACATTAAACTCAATTAAGCTCGTAACTAAGTCCTATAGTCCTATGATATAGATTAAAAATGTAGTTCTAAGCGCGCGTTATGTTTTTGGAACGTGGGGTCAAATCCCGCTGCGTCCAAAATTTCTATTGTTTTTCTGTATTTTTCTGTGCCGAGTTATCTTTGCAATAGTCTTTGGGTAGAGTAAGTTTGTAAAAATAATATTTTTATTTTGTAAAAAAGCTTATTATTTACATGAGGTAGAATTTATGTTTATACTTTTATTGGAAATTGATAAATATTTGATATCATATAACACCACTGTATTAAGAATCACTGTGCATTCAATCACCAGCCGTTTAAAAGTGAATCTCATGGGACACCACGGACTCAGTTATCTGCAAATTTTTCAGAATGAAGCTGAAATTTTCAGCATTTTTTATAATTAAATAATTGTAAACCAAATTCATCACAGTGCAAGCAAAAAGTGAACTGATACAATCTCACTAAAAATAATTACTGTGATAATAATAACTAGATAATAAATGTATTTTAACATCAATTTTTACTTTAAAAAGTTATTTTTTAACTAATTTGTATCACCATATTGTACAATATATTTAATATCAAAAATAGTCAAATATAAACATTTAGTTAAAACAAAACATAATTATTACAAACATGTTATGAATTCTTTACAATACGTACCTGAAATATAAACTATTCATACGTTGGACCACAAACTATTAGGGTTAAAGTTTAGGGTGAATATCAAGTAAATTTAGCCGCATCGACGATAGTTGAGCTTCACAAACGAAATATGTACTCTGAAGTAGCTTTACTTAACTTTGTTCAAGACGAATCTTAATATATTAATAATATAATAATAATTATAATATATTCTTTATTCAAGTAACAAGTGACTCATTATTGTTAGTAAACATTGTTTCTTACATACTAGGTTAGTTATTAATACATTTTTTCAAAGGATTGTTATTTATACACGAATCATCGCTGCACCGTCCCGTTTTGCAATGGAACAACAATGACTCATGTATATGCAATCCAGTCTATTACATATCATGTTCAAAACACTGTTGGCCCTACCCCGTACCCTGCGCACGAGAGACCCAGATCTTTTTCTCATTACGGGATAAAAACAGTCAACTGTGCCTACTGCGGACATCCCTGAGGCGGTGCAGCATCGTGACAGCCCCAACAGCACCCTGAACGCGTTATTGTATTGAACGCGTAATGTATTGTTATATGGATCGTTAATTATATTATTTATATGATAACAAGAAACATGTCATTTAATAAAATGAAAGATATGCATATTGATTCAATGTTAAGGAATTCTTATATTATAAATTTTATTGAATTAAATAAATTGAAATAAAATAGATGTAATTATATAATAATATATAGCTAATAATATATAATATGTAGTTAATAATAAGTAATTAATAATAAATTATATATAAAAAAACAATATGTATACATTTTGAAAGATTTTACGTGAGCGAGTGACATCGAATATTAAATTGTCAAACCTTGTGAAACCTAGTAAAACCTAGTAAAACCTTGTCATAAATTTATATACCTCCTACTTTAAGGTAAATGTAATTTTAAAAATTAAAATATAAGTAGTATTGAAATGTAAGCAGTGCACCCAACAGAAATAATAAAATCAAATTCTTATCGCTCTGGCGTGAAAACCGAACCGACTTTAGAGTAAAAATCTTGGAGCTTATAATGGAAATATTGAACTGCATAATCAAAAGGTTTATTGACCGCAATAATTAACCCGTTGTACTGGCCGGCCCGGTGCACACCTCTCTGCTCATGACTTTCGGCCTATGTCTATTCGGTGACAGAACCATGGGCGCAGGAAAAAATGAGAACCGAGACCTTTAAAATGTTTTACCTTTACAGCTTATATTTCCTGTTGACCTACAATTATGAAACTGATTCGGAGTCCTCAACTGAACTATATTCTTTTATGTAAAGTAGTGTATGTTATTGAAATAAAATAAGTATTAAAACTGTATATGTATATGTACATATATATGAATATTCAAGTTTCACTACAATAACTAGCTATTTATGCTACAAGCTTCATTACCCAATCTAATCTACACATATCTTTGATGTAATGCATAATTAAGTTAAAAGTAACTGCAGGAAAAGCAAGTAATCAATATTACTTGCAAATTAAAAAACATAAGCAATCCTATACAATTTTACTATCAATTAAAATAGTTGAATTCAGTAAAAATTGGTTGATTTTAATGTGAAAAACATTTGAATATTTTATAAACAATACTGTAAAAGATTTGTTTACCGTAGCTCTTTTGCCCTCTTTCAGTCAGTCAGGTGGTTAGAAGTCTATTAGCAACAAACATTCAACGTAGTGACCCAAAAGTTTCCTTGTCAAATTTGTAATTAATTTTGTTCTGGCAAACGGTGACTTCGGAACACTCGCAAAGTGGTTTGACTTTTCGCAACTCAGAACTGACCCTTACAATTTGTCAACGTTTAAATTAAATACATTAATTGCATTTTAAATAGCTTTAAAATATTTAAATGTACTACTCATTTACTTATTATATGTTTCGGCCTTTTTTGTAACAACATATAATAAATGAGGTGATTATAATATATTATAAAAATAACCAACGTTTTATTGACCCTTTTGATAACAAAAGTTAACAAACAAGATATTGACCCTTTTAACAACAAAAGAACTGACATGATCCTACTTAAAATTGTTTTCAGTTTTAATCTAATGTATATAGTTTTTTTATTATGTTATATAACCGTCGAATAAACGTTAGAATTACAAATTTGTGAAAGTTGCTACTAATTACTTACTACAAAATATAAAAAGGTAAGGTGTACATTGATAAAATTTTGAATATCTTGAATAAATAGGATATTTTTAGCAACACAATCGTTGTCGATACAGAGTAGTCGTCGTCTAGTGAGAAAATTAACTACACTGAAACATTGTCTTATAGTTATAGCTCAATTCTTTTCGAGCTACATTCTTACTAATGTTTACTGTAGTTAATACAATATTTTCTAGGAATCTTAATATATGTGCTATGTATGTCTAATAAGTTGTACGATAATTTATATACACATAAAAAAAATATAATTTTGCACGCCGGTGGTCCATTACTATCATATATAAAGCCGATTACTATCTTAAAGTTGCCCTATTTGTGCCACGCAAAGAAATCTAACTTCTTTATTGTGACAAAGCTACCAATGAGAATAGCCATTTCCATTTATATCGAGCTGGTAAGTCGTATCCAATAAATATTTTTCCCATGTCTCCACTACATCGTCATAGTTGAGCAGTTGTGAAACTTGAAATGATATATTACATTGTAACAAAAGATCGTGCTCAATACAGTGTAAAAGCTGTATATTTACATCTCATTCACCTGAATGTGAATGCAGTCACCTCATTATAATGTCTAAATGTCTAGCGTATGCGAATTTTAGATAACCTAAAGGATCATATCCCAACATTATCCAAAACAACACGTAAATTAGTCTAAGTGTAAAATCCTATATTATCATAGTAAAGGACCCATTTCCATTATCATGCTCAATTTCGTACTCGGAAAGCACTTAAACACTTAAGTCATCTCAATGTGTATTTTAGTAGTGGTGACCTTTCAAAAGGCAAAATGTTAAAAAATAAGAAATAGCTTTCTCTTAAAATTATTTCATTTGCAAATATGTTAGAGTTTTATGTATTACTCACTTCAATCGTAAAATGTAAATTAGGAATATAATCTCAAGATTCAATATCGTGATAAATGACAAAAATTCAACTTATAATAGCTGACAAAGTTGAAAATGCGAAAAGCCCATTTTGTAGGAAATGAACTTAACGAATTAGTAAATTAAATTTTAATTTCTCTGAGGGATCAACACCCATAACATTATAACACCACACGCGATTTTAATAACTCCGACAGATTGTTAAACACACAGGCAGACAGACGAACGCACAACAAAATTATCCTATAATAAATGTAACTAGAATAATTAATACATTCCATATTGGATCATCCGCCGCCAGTGTTGTGATGCTCGCCGCTCATCAGGTGAGTAAGGTGATAGCAAAATTTCCTGAAACATGGTTGTTGTTTTGTATTATTTTTAATTACTTTTTGAAAATCTTTAAATTTAGATGTGCATAGGCCGCTTTAAGAGTAGTGGTCTTAAGCACATATGATTTACTATGACTAAAGCTGTGACTTACTTTTTTTGGCCATAAAATCGTCTGTATATGTATTTGCAATTGAAACGTATGAGTAACATTTTAAGTTTTGTTCTTGATTAAGATTCGTGTATCATCCTCATATTGCCCCTACAAAAAACTCTTCACGGTGTAAGTAAAAATTATGGTAATTGTAAATTTACGATTTCTTATAATATATTTATATCAATAGTGCCGTATTAAATAAAACGCTGTTCAAACGGAATAACTTAAACTGTAGACTACCTACTTCCACTTTATTTTTGGCATACGAGACGAGGTGTGAAGAGGACAAACTGTTCTGCTGCAGGCCATAAATAATCCGATCAATACCGCAGCCGTATGCCCAGGTGACTGTACTAATTTAACTGCTATCAATAGCTCACTGCATTTTAAATATTTTAAAGTTCATTCAAGCATAAAGAATTACGTGAATACTGTCCTTGTATAGTATAGATGAGCGATTTCATTTGTTTCAGCGTATGATACGCGTATGATACTCTGCAACAAATGACATCACTCATCTATTTAATATTTTAAGCGAAACCAAAAACGATTTAAATACTCTCAACAATATATTAATATATATTTATAAACCAGCTTTTAAAACAGTACATTCCAAAATAGGTTTGGGTTCTTAACACAATTCAGTATTGTACATAAAGCTATCAATTTCAGATAAATTTCGAATGTCTTCCGGGAAATATAAACTAATACGGTGAGGCAATAAAACGTAGTTCCACGCGTTGCTATGTAAATCTCATAACTACACTTGAGCCGGCGACGCAGAATCTCGCGTGGTTTGTTCTCACAGTCGGAATCGCTGTCACGGATTTACTCCTTTGCATTGCTAATCCTAAATTAAATTTCATTCGTATTATTACCATTCTACCTTGTAATTATATTCTGTCATAAGTTTAATTTTGCTAAATATTTACCTTTTTCAAAAATAAAATGTATACTGTGTACGTTTACTTATTTTAATACTCTAAAATAGGTCACATTGACAACTGGTGGTATAATTAATAAGATTAATATATAGATTATATATCTCTTAATTAATTCTTACCAATATCTTGTAATATTGTCTATAAATTTATTTCTAGTATGGAAAATTAAAAAATAAAACACTTTGTAGCTTGACTTGAAATCGATATCGTGATTTATTATCACTATGGCCATACCAGTGGTTTATATATTTGTATTTAAAAAGTTGTTATAGATTTAAGTTGTTTACGACACATTGTTATAACTAGATGTAAACTAAACAGTGCACCACGTCCACTTTAAGAGTAATCCGATTACTAAGTGTATAATTAAATGTAACTACTCTATATTGTTCAGCGCCGGCTTGTGCAGTATTGAAAGGGGGGTCTCATTTGCATTCAGTTTTGCCTCGACATCGGAACATTACGGAGATGCAGAGATTTTTACATTTATTTAGAATTTATATTAGCACATACTTTAATCTATAATACGCTATGCACAGCAGTTGTATTTTTAAAAAATATAAATAATGACAATTTTTCCTTAATGAAGACAATATTACTTTTTAAAACTGGGCAAGAATAACAACGAACACTGCCCTTATAATAAATACAACTAAATTTTTAATTCTATACACAAATGTCGACAAATATAATATGGAGATCTTCTTCCGTTACTATGTAAGCTAAAATTTTAAAAATAAGTTAATAATAAAATATTGAACTAATTATTTTTACAAGTTACGTACATATCTATAGATATAGACATAATGAAAAAAATGTTACGCGTTTCATTAATACCATGTTATTATATCGAGATACACTTTTACAAGACAATCCAAAAAGCCTGTTGTGACTTGCAAAATTCTTTTTTCCTTTTCACTTAAAATCTCCGTTGGCGCCCCTTTAGGCCATGTACACTCTCCAAGATCTTGCCAAAAGTCAGCCGTCTAATCAGAGTAGTCACTTGATTATAAACAGTATAGGTATATAATAGAATTTTATAAGTATATAGTTCAGTATATAGTTTTATAAATCTTTTACGAATATATGACATATATAAATAGATGAATTGGAAGGAAATTATTGTTACATATTTTATTATAATAACGTACTACGTAGGTACATGCTCAACATATACATATAAGTATATATTATTATGTTTTCAAATCAATGTACATATTATATGTATCATATTATCAACTGATAATCACCTAGATTCCAACATTTCTTACTCAATGCCAATATAACATTAACATAAACACCTCATTATATCTATATATAATAAAACAGTAAAAAAATCGTGTCTGTACATTAAATATTTTTACAAAACAAAATATGTAGGGTTATTAAGGGATGATAAAAGAGTAAGAATATGTAAAAAAAATTGTCTGTATGTCTGAATATTTGTCTGTTTGCACACGCTAATCTCAGCAACCATTGGACGGACTTTCATGAAACTTCTTTGTTACATAGCTATTAGTCATGGCTAACAGCTAAAGAGTGGAGATAAGTTTATATGAAACTTCGTCAATTTTTAAGCTAATTCGATTAAAATTAATATTTGGCTATTGGGTTTTGGCTATTAGAAATTAAGAATGACGCCATAAAGATTTTTGAAAATTCTACCTTAACGGTGGTGAAAATGGGGGGAGAAGTTTCTATGAAACTCTGGCAGTTATGAAGCTAAATCGATGAAAATTAAAGCTGTTTATGTAAATACTAAGCTTTCCTTAGTTTTTTGACGGTTACCTGTTTAAAGAATCATAATAAGAAGAATCATCCATTATTGTGTTGTAGCGGATTATGAAATACACCTTATGAAATAATATGTATAATATTTCAGAACATGATATACTCAAAAAAATATAAAAATCATTAATTTCAGGTTTAAAAAAAACTCCTTTATCCTTTACAAATTTGTATTTGGTATGAAATTAACTTGTGCACTTAGAGCTATGAAACGTACAAGTACAAGTTAGAATTAATTACCAGTCTATTACTATTCCTATTAATTTTTATGTCAATAAAAATTTTTTAGTGCTACAAATTGAACGAAACTGATAACCAAATAGCTTTTTTCAGCACATAGCATGCTAGGTTAGAGGCAAGCGCAGGAATCGTGCGAACCTTATTTTAAGACACATTCACTTCTTATCGTTGTCTTCTTTCGAGACTTTCGGACGCAACGTGCTTACCTAGTTGCCAGAGCAAAGAAAATTAAAAAGACATAATTCCTTAATGGAAATCAAAACCACAAACCATCGTGTATATAGACAGACGCTGCGCGACTGCGCCGCAAGGGTCTTAACTGATCAGTCTGCTTAAGTTTTAGAAATGCATATCTAACTTATTAAAATTAAGTTCTTATATGACTCTTAATAAGCTTATCTATTACTCAGTGGTCATTTTCGCAATCAAATCACAAACATCTTTTTATTTAATAAGAAGTAAAATATATTTTCTTTAAAATATTGTTGGTTAAAAAATATTTACTAAAATTTTACGCGCGAGATTTATACAAATAACCGGATAAGTCTTTCATCTGTACTATCGAGATTTCTTTAAGAATAAAAATGCTAAATGAAGGTGACAGCAATTATAATATCAAAAGAGTTACTTCACAGTGCTCTTGTCATTAACGTCTTTTTCTACCATTTTTAATAAATATTTGTCGTAATAAAGACCTTTAAATTTCAGTTATTCTGAATAATCGAACAAGGAAGTGATTCTCACAATTTTGTCACTAATTATTTACAAGCTGCTTGCAATTTTGATTTACTGCTAAGTCTAACTATTAACTTTTATTTAAATTTTTATCAGTATCATAAGTAGATATATAATTATATTAAAACTTAGATGGATAAATATATTAGAATCTATATTATATTGTTATAGGCTTTAAGTTACTGTCCAAACATCTATCCCTTCCGCTATAAGACAAGCACAGGTAGTAAACAGCGCACACAAACGAATCTAAGGTACACAGTTCTCTAATCAGACAATCAATGTGCGTTTCCTTTCGAGTCCGGAACTTTCATAGGAATCAGTCTTATGTCTTGAGACAAACGTTGGCCACAGTGGAAGCGTTTAAATGAATTATTGCCGTTTCCCTTGTATTGGGATATTGCGACGTTGAGCTCTGCTTTCTCAGCACACAGTGTTCCGAATTTTGGCGGAAAAAGGAGATATTTGTTTTTGGAATGAGTTACAGGTATACAGATTAAAGCCTAAATTAGTAAAGCTACGCAAACAAACGTGCCAATAATATGTCTTATCTTACATCACTTACTACCTTACATTACGAATAAGTCATTGAAATACTTACATTTTCTCACTTCAAGAAAAGTAAATTTGCCTTTACTGTTTACACAAAAACTTAAAACTTTCGTGAAAGCAAAACTTGTTCAAATTCACAAGCATCAAAGAAAGTAGTTTTCTGCATCGACAGGACTTCAAACTTCTAAACTCACAGTAACTTGTGATTTATCGTTGCATTTATAAGTGAAATCAATTTTGCGTACACAAACTTTTCATAATATAAATTGTAAAACTACTTCAACGATGTGGTGCTTATACGTGTAAGTCGTGTTTCATAATGATGAAAAAATAATATTAAAGATTCAGAAAAATAATAAATAAAGTCAAAAAATTTGATGATAGCATACTAAGCTATACGGCCATTCATTTTCCAAGGCATGGCAGTATGCCTTAGTTGTCAGAACGCCTGGACGATTTCCAAGAGGCGGGGGTTTCATTCCTTCACCGTTAAAATTTTTAATAAGTTCTCTTATAATATTTTTACATCCTTAATGTGGATAACCCTTACTGTTGTTGGATATCGATTTATATTAGGCATATATTCCTTATAGTCATCTACTAGAATTGGTCTTATAATTGTAATTGTAAATACGTACTATATGACATCTATAGTCTTTGTCTTCTTCTATTTTTTTCCTAATTTTTGGTGTGTATGTATATATGTATGTTAAGGAAAACAGAACATTGAACTCTGTTCATCGCATACATATATATATATATATATATATATATATATATATATATATATATATATATATATATATATATATATATATATATATATATATATATATATACATATATATATATATATATATATATATATATATATATATATATATATATATATATATATATATATATATATATATATATATATATATATATATATATATATATATATATATATATATATATATTTAGGCTTTAACCTGTATACCCGTAACCCATTCCAAAAACAAATATCTTTCCGCCTAAATTCGGAACACTGTGTGCTGAGAAAGCAGAGCTCAACGTCGCAATATCCCAATACAAGGGAAACGGCAATAATTCATTTAAACGCTTCCACTGTGGCCAACGTTTGTCTCAAGACATAAGACTGATTCCTATGAAAGTTCCCGACTCGAAAGGAAACGCACATTGATTGTCTGATTAGAGAACTGTGTACCTTAGATTCGTTTGTGTGCGCTGTTTACTACCTGTGCTTGTCTTACAGCGGAAGGGATAGATGTTTGGACAGTAACTTAAAGCCTATAACAATATAATATCAGTATACTCCAAACAACCGTTGAAACAACATTAGCTCCGCGTTAAAAATTAATAAAAATTACAATTCGCAAGCTATACGCGCGCCGAGTGTTTCAAACAGTTTTCCCGCCTTCGATTCACCGGGATTATCGTTTGCAGACCACTAGCACCCCAGGATCCGGAGTGGGGGTCCATTAAGTTTGCCTTAAGGTTACAGTGAGTGTTTAAGTGATTCTTAACCGTCCTCCACCGTGCTCTTGTGCGCCTTTCGAAATCCAACCAAACGACACCCCATTTGTCGAAATCCGTTCACGGAGAACGAAATAACAAAGGTACACATTTAAACAAAATAACCTCAAATACCGCGTGGCGACCACGCGGTTTTAAGAGCACGTGCTACAAAAATAACCTTAAAGGCCCACAGTGAAGACTCCGAAGCCGGACCGAGGACTCGTACTACGGACCGAGGAATCCACCAGCAAGCTACACCAGCAAATCCTCGATATCACAGGTAAACCCAGGGTTCTCCCGCATTTCCCAGTCCAGACACATCGTGTTTGGGCTCATTCAACGTCGAATTCCAAGCTCTCTTCACCCCCACCACTCTCCTTCACTCTTCACTCTCCTCCCCCTACCCCCCCCCCCCTCCACAGGTAAACAAAAGTCTCACCCACATCCCCAAGTCCAGGCACACTGTGTTTGGACTTTTGATCTTGGAATACCAAGTTCCTAGCACCTTCACCACACTACCCCCCCCCCTCCTTCTCCCCAAACCCCCCCTCTCCTTTAGCGTTACCAATAGTAGGCCCGTCCCTACTATCACTTTTTCCCAAACCCCTCAAACAATCCCCCCCCCCCCCCCAAAAAAACCTCACCCCCCCTGGGTCTATCTTTGAAAAGAAAGGAGATAAACATATCGAGATTGGGTTCATTCAACTCAGCTCGAAGAGCTCTAAAATTTGGCTCCAACGAGACCTGGAAGTTTCGGGCGTGAGAATTTTGGAACACCCGACCATCTGCGCAAGGAGCATACTCATCCACACACAGTAACTAGAAGACACAATAAACAAGAATTATGTCGCAACCAAACAAAACCAACCTAAGCAAGACCACAAGCGTTGAGGATAAGAACTCAGCCAAATCAACAAAATCCTTAAGGGAGGTGGTGATGAGGCGGCAAATTAATACTAGAGCGGAGTCACTAAAGCTACCGGGTGAAACCCGAAGGGCGAAAGCCGTGACAGAGACTCCTGCCCCACAGCCACCCACACCGCAAACCTTAACTTCAACACCCACGGACTCGGATGAAGCCCTGCAAAGGGTAAGTGACTGGCGCACAGAGGCCTCACATAACAACACGTCCCAGCAAAGTGTTGAAACGGACGAGGACAGCAGACTCTCGCTTCCAGCCTCACCAGAGACCACTCAAGAAAGAAGGAAAAGCCTGTTTGTAACATCCACAAGAAGGACAGGAGTAGAAATGGATCTTGCGACAAAGCAAGCAAACAACCTTCTACAAGCGGGTAAGGAGGCACTCGAACAGTCTCAAAACATGAAGAGGGAATATAAGCAAACCACCAGCGACAGCCTACAGTCCCTCTACGAAATAGTACTGGCCCTATCTGACTCAAGGGCCAGACATAAATGCAATCTTGAGACTGAACGAGCAAAACATGCGAGGGAAATAGTAAACATTGAAAGGGCACACAACAAGGCGATGGCGGCGCTCACTGAACGCCTACTCGGAAAGATGGAGGAGGCCGGAAACAACATCTCGGCCACATTAACCGAAACAAAGGAGGTCCGAAAATGGCTGGGGTATGAAATGACGGAGCCCCACCGTCAAATCAAGAGCATAGAAACAAAAATACAAAACGCCAAAACAGGAATACAAAAGCTCCTCAACCCTCAAGTTAAAAAGCGAAAAAATGAGGAGCATCAGGAAAACATGAAGGAGCACAGGGAGCTCAAAAAAACCATAGGCTCCCTGTCAAACCAAATTGACGAGCTCCGAAGAGAAAACCAAAAGTTGCAAGACCAACTGCAACGGGTCGCAGACACGAGTGGGAAAACCCTAGAACGTTTAGAAAAACCACCGACTCCCCCACCCGTGCAGCAAACACCTAAAGAGCTTGTCGAAATTAAAAACATGATCAGGACCATACAGGAAAAGCCAGTTCAACATCCACCTACCACCCCGACACTGGGAAACAAAGAACTCAAGGAAAACCTCCTCCCAATAACAGGAACACTAGAAATAGTTACAAGCGATATAAAATCTATTAAGAAGAAGTTAGACGAACCCACCGTGCCAGCCAGGTCTATACAAGAGGAAATGGATGCAGCGGAAGGCAGAGCTACCAATATAGAAAGGAGACCTGCTAAACTAACATATGCCAAAGCAGCTGCCGTACCAGCCAAACCCCAACCGAGGCCGAACCACACGCTCATAGTGTCCTCAAATGATCCTAATAACACCGGCGACACTATAATCAAGAGGATAGTGGCAGCCATAGACGCAAAAAAAACCGGGGCCAGAGTAGACAGAGTACGCAAAGCTCGAAATCAAAAAGTTGTACTAAGCTGTCACTCTAAAGAAGATCTAAAGCTGGTACAGGAAAAAGTTAAAGCTCAGCAGGGACTAAACGCAGAGATAGCCAGACCCGCAAACCCGCTGATAATAATAAAAGACGTCCTAGCATACCATACCGATGCCGAAATCATAGACCACATACTAGCACAAAATAAAGACGTACTAAAAGAACACGTGAACGAGACCAAGATGCGGGTACGCTACCGAAAGAAGGCCAGAAACCCCCTGGAGTGCCACCCAATTTTAGAACTCTCCCCGGGCGCACACAAAGCAGTCCTAGAAGCCGGGCACCTTTATATAGGGCTCCAGAAAAGACCGGTGGCAGACCAATCGCCGCTTATGCAATGTATAAAATGTCTTGGTTTCGGGCATACAAAAACCCTGTGCCAAGAAAAAGAACACCTATGCAGCCACTGCGGAGGCCCGCATAAATGGGAAGATTGCAAAGAAAGGATAGCAGGCAGACCACCAGCCTGCATAAACTGCAAAGAGAGCAACAGAAAAGACATATGCGCAAAACATAACGCCTTCAGCGCCGAATGCCAAGAAAGACAAAAGTGGGATGCCATAGCAAGGTCAAAAATAGCATACTGCTAAAGGCACCCCACAAGAGAAGAAAAGGATCAACAACAACGTAAATATCATCCAGGCAAATCTACAGAGGTCAAAATTAGCAACAGCAGAATTGCTACAAGCGGCAAAGGACAGAAAGATCGATATTGCTTTGGTACAGGAGCCGTACGTGGGTAGCGCAGGAGTACTAAAGCAATATCCCGGCACACAAATCATCCAGTGCACCCTTCGCCGTACAAAACCAGTAAAAGCCGCAATTATAATCTTCGGTAACCGGCTGGAAGTGATCAACGATCCCCAAATAGTTACCGAAACGGAAGCCGCGGTGCTGGTGAAAGGAGGCAATCTGCAGTTGGGACTGATCTCTGTATACCTAGAGGGGGACCAAGATATCGTGCCATACTTAGTAAGAATAAAAACATTCCATGGGAAGCTTGCGGAAGCAACAGGCAAAATAATAGTAGCCGGGGACACGAACGCATGGAGTCCCTGGTGGGGCAGTACCACCGAGGATAAGAGGGGGGAAATCTACAGCGCGTTTCTTAACGAAATGGACCTCCATACTTTGAACACTGGAAGCACACCCACGTTTGAAACGGTAAGAGGGGGAATAATGTGCGCTAGCTTCATTGACGTGACGGCATGCAGCCGCTCACTTCTGGGGTTTGTTGAAAACTGGACTGTAAACAGGGAGATAATAAACTCCGATCACAACGCCATCACTTTCGACTTGCGCCTCGATAGGACACAACCAAACCTAAAGCCAGTCACGACACGAAGGTACAACACCAGGAAGGCAAATTGGGGGAAGTTCGGTCCACTTCTCAACAAACTATTGGAGGAAAACAACGTCACACCAATGTCAATGCAAGCATTAAACTCCCCCGAGGAACTGGAAGAGGCCGTAAATACTTACACGGCCCAAATACACAACACATGCAAGGAAACCATGCCGTTGTTGGGTACTGACATCCGTGTCCCAATCCCACCCTGGTGGTCAAAATCCCTCGACCAGATGCGAAGAAAGGTCCTGCGGTATAAACGGAGGATAAGAAACGCTGCCCCCAGCAGAAGAAATCGCGTTATAGAAGAATATACCATCATCAAAGAGGAGTACAAGGCTGAGGCCGAGAAAGCCCAAACGGAGAGCTGGAAGGATTTCTGCACAAGTCAAGAAAAAGAGAGCATGTGGGACAAGATATACAGGGTAATACGGAAGACCAGCAGCCGTAAGGAGGACACGCTCCTACGAAGCCCAAACACAGGCCATACCCTGACCCCACAGGGCTCAGCAGACCTCCTAGCCCAAACGTTCTATCCAGACGACTCGGAGGCAACAGACCAACCATGCCACACGTCAACCAGGAACTGGATACGCAATCTCGACATAAACAGCCTGCCCAAAGACGACCCACCTTTTACCACCACTGAATTGGACATAGTGCTCAAGGCATTAAATCCAAAGAAGGCGCCCGGTCCAGATGGGCTGACCGCGGACATTTGCATAGCTGCTATACGAAGCGCTAAGGAGACATTCCTAGAGATAGCAAACAAGTGTCTCTCCACTAGCTACTTCCCGAAGCAGTGGAAAATTGCTCACGTGGTCATACTATGCAAGCCCGACAAAGATGACTACACACACCCCAAGTCCTACCGACCGATAGGCCTTCTATCAGTACTAGGAAAAATTGTTGAAAAACTCCTAGTTGGTCGCCTTCAGTGGCATCTCCTCCCCAAAATGAACGTGCGACAATACGGCTTTACACCCTAGCGCAGTACACAAGACGCCCTAAGTGACCTCGTTGACCACCTGCGACAAAAGATAGAGGAGAAGAAGTCAGTCGTAGTGGTCTCTTTAGACATCGAGGGAGCCTTTGATAACGCTTGGTGGCCGGCACTCAAAAAACAACTAGCCATCAAGGAGTGCCCAAAGAACCTCTTCCAGCTGGTCGATGCATACCTAGAGGACAGAAAGATCACTGTTAACTACGCGAGGAGGACGTCTACAAAGGAGACGACCAAGGGCTGCGTCCAAGGATCAATCGGCGGACCCACTTTCTGGAACGTTATCCTCGACTCGCTGCTGCATCGACTAACTGAAACAGGAGTGTACTGCCAAGCCTTCGCCGATGACGTCGTACTTGTTTTTGCAAGCAGTTCAATGGAAGAGCTACAGAACCAAGCGAATACTACGCTGAAATCAGTAATGCAATGGGGAGCCCAACAAAAGCTTAGCTTTGCTCCGCATAAAACAAATGCGATGCTAATTACCAAGAAGTTAAAATACGTCACCCCAACACTAAGTATGGCACAACAAAATATCAAAATGGTCAAGGAGATAAAGCTTCTCGGAGTGATAATAGACAGGAACTTAACCTTTAAGTCCCACGTCGTGGCGCAATGTAGGAAAGCAACAAAGATCTACAACCAGCTTGCGTGCGCGGCGAAAATCACCTGGGGACTAAACTCGGAGATAATAAGAACGATATACACCGCGGTAATTGAACCAATTATCACCTACGGAGCGAGTGCATGGTATCAAGCCACAGACATGCGCGTGATACAAAAACACCTGTTCATGCTGCAAAGAGGGTTCGCACAAAAAATCTGTAGGTCATACCGCACCGTCTCCCATACATCAGCGTTAATCCTGTCAGGTCTGCTCCCCCTGGATATCAGAATACAAGAGCAGGCCCTCACTCATCGCACCAAGAGAGGCAAAATCACCAACTATCTCCCCCCAAACACAGACCTGGAAATGGAAACTAAAATCACTGAACTTCAACACCCAGCCAAACTAGACTCCATTAAATATGAAAAACTACAAGACAACATACCTGAGTCCCTCGAAAACCACCAGAGGAACGGACCAAATATCTACACGGATGGCAGCAAGATAAACAACCAAGTAGGGGCTGCACTCACCTGGTGGGAGGAAGGTAAAGAAATCAAATCCAACGTCTTCAAACTGCATCCCTCGTGCACAGTGTTCCAAGCAGAGCTTTTCGCTATTTATAAAGCAACTCAGGAGGCCAACCGAACTACGCACCCTCTGATTACAATACTAAGTGACTCAAGATCTTCACTTGACCTGCTAGAAAACCCGAAAACCACCCATCCTCTAGCAAGGGCGATACTAGATAACATAGAACGCCTCAAACACCACGGGAGACAGGTCAAATTAATCTGGCTCCGGGCGCATATTGGAACAGCTGGAAACGAGAGAGCAGACGAACTCGCCAAAGGAGCAGCTACACTGGAACGCCCTCATGACTATGCAAGAACACCAATAGCATACGTAAAGTCCAAGATTCGGGAGGAATCTGTCCGGAGATGGCAGGACAGATACTCAACCTCCAGCACAGGAAGCACCACTCGCGAATTCCTACCTGAGGTTGAAACCGCGTTCCAAATAACAAGACAGATAAAATGGAACCCGATTCATGTACAAATACTGACTGGACATGGAGGGATATCCAGCTACCTGTTCCAGTACAAACTAAAAGACACCCCGGGATGCGAATGCGACCCCAACGTCGAGTAAACCGTATGGCATATAATACTGGAGTGCCCGCGGTTTTCCTCAGCCCGCCTTAACCTAAAAACTCAATTGTGTACCAAACTAGAGAGACGAGACCTAGCCTCTCTGATGGCGGACCACCAAAAAAGGCCGGCCCTTCTCGAGTACCTAATGGACATTTTCATCATTGCCATGAAAAGAAACGGCAGTAAGATCGCCGCGACACAGGTACAAAAGGAGAGAACGCGCCTCACCGCACCCATCCCGGAAACCAACACTGCACTAAAAACCACCACAAAGTCAGCAACTCAACGCTTTCTCGACAACGGACACCCCGGTTTCCCAGGACTATCACTTCGGCCTGTAGCCCTGTTCATGGACGAGAATGAAGAGAAACTGGGACTCTGCTTCTGCATCGTAGGTCCGAAAAAATGGGTCTACATCTCACCTGGCCTAGCTGCCCTCACCAAAGGCAGTACCAACAGGGCCACAATGAGAAAGTCGGACTACGACAGCATGCCAATATGTAAAATAGGGAACTCCGAATTCCGAACACTACGCACAAAAAACAAGATCATTGCACTGTTCGACGGCAGCAACGGAGAGTCCCCTTTCACCAAGGCATGCAAAGTGCTCGACCACCTGAGCACACTGACAGCAGACCAAATGAACAACGTCGGTCCAAAAATATTAAGCGTTGATGTCATGAGGACAGGATTTGATAAAGGATCCATCGAGGACTTCTTAGGATGCATAAATGCAGCAAAAAACCACAAAGTAATAGTGTACGAGGACCGAGGACAAGACCTTGCTTTCATGTTAGATAGGAAAAATAGAACAAAAACATCAAGAACGACACATGAAAGTGGCGCAGAAAACCTCCAAAAGAGATTAGCCAAAGAAAAAGAAAAGGAAGAAAAGACCAAAAACGTAAAAGGATGTAAAACCAAGGGCTCACCAAAAATCCTAACGCTCTTGAAGCCCAAGGAGCATCTCATCAGGAAGGGTAGAATTACCAAATCCGACAAAGGACAGGCCACAACACCCGACCTGCCCATAGCACACAAAGTAGAGCAGCACATGGACAACGCTCTTCTAGAATACATCACAGTCCTAGCAGAAACAATCAAGGTAAACCTAGCGACCTGTGAAAAGATCCGAAGGACCTTCGAGCTTAGGAATGAAGGATTACTTAGGGTCTTACTCGAAGAAGAAAAGGCCGCTATCTTTGACAACTCCACCTCACAATACCTGAGGGGAAATCAACCGAAATTCCCCCACATGGCGGCCTACAGCGGAAAACATGGCTTCGTGGAACGAGACACTCGAGACGATGAAGAAGATAAAAGACTTAGGTACAAAACATCCCCCGACGACCAAATTCTGGTAGTAGCGCGGTGCACAGAAGTCTGGCTGGAAAACAAGATTCTGACCATGGCCAAAACCATCCAGTCCTCCAGCAGCTCAACAGACCAATGGAAGGCACCGGAGATAGAATGGGTCAACGGAGTACCTGGCTGCGGGAAATCTACCTGGGTCGTAAACAATTTCAACCCCGAAACGGACCTTATAGCAACCACAACAATCGAGGCAGCCGAGGACCTCAGGAAAAAGATTAACTTTGGTAGCTACAGGGAATCCAAAAACAAAGTGAGAACGATCGCCTCAATCCTGGTAAATGGTGCAAGGGAAAAGCCCAACAGAATAATAGTAGATGAGGCCCTCATGAACCATTTTGGAGCGATCACAATGGCGGCCAAATTAACAAAGGCTGAAAAAATCACTTTGATCGGGGACATAAATCAACTACCCTTCATCGAACGACTAAACCTCTTCCAACTCAAATATATCGGCCCAAGCCTCGTGACGTCCATCAGTCTAGAGCTCTTAAGATCCCATCGGTGTCCACAAGACGTCACCTTTGCTCTAAACGAGGTTTATGACGGAATATACACAGCCCGATCAAAGACTCGATCCCTTAAAACATCAAGACTCACAGGTGCGTGCATCCCGGGAGACTCCCCAAACACCCTATACCTAGCTCACACGCAAGCGGAGAAAGCTGAATTGATTGAAAAGGGCTACGGGAAAGGTCTTAATTCACGCACCCTTACTATAAACGAGTCTCAGGGATTGACATACGAGTCGGTGGTTATTGTGCAAACAAAAACAACAAAAAGTGCCATACACGACAGCGTATCGCACGCTGTCGTAGCAATAACTAGGCACACTAAAGATTGCACATACTACACCAACGCTGAAGAGGATGCCATAGGCAGATTCATCCGTCGAGCCAGCAATTCGTCAACAGCCGATATCACAGAATACAATATCAAAATGGCTATATCTCACAGGGACAAGGAGGCAATTAACAAATTAAGAAGAGACAGACCGAAGGCGGAATCACCGGACGAGACAACATAACAATACATACACAAACAATTACCCATCATTCGTAACTCTGTGTGAATGAGTATTTATTTATTATCTTTTATTTAAAAATCACAAAAATCAACAAATAAAGAGCAGAAAAGAGCACGGACGCGCAAAGTCCGTGGTGTGTTTTATTACCCAAAAAAAAAAAAAAAAAAAAAAAAAAAAAAAACAATATAATATAGATTCTAATATATTTATCCATCTAAGTTTTAATATAATTATATATCTACTTATGATACTGATATAAATTTAAACAAAAGTTAATAGTTAGACTTAGCAGTAAATCAAAATTGCAAGCAGCTTGTAAATAATTAGTGACAAAATTGTGAGAATCACTTCCTTGTTCGATTATTCAGAATAACTGAAATTTAAAGGTCTTTATTACGACAAATACTTATTAAAAATGGTACAAAAAGACGTTAATGACAAGAGCACTGTGAAGTAACTCTTTTGATATTATAATTGCTGTCACCTTCATTTAGCATTTTTGTTCTTAAAGAAATCTCGATAGTATAGATGAAAGACTTATCCGGTTATTTGTATAAATCTCGCGCGTAAAATTTTAGTAAACATTTTTTAACCAACAATATTTTAAAGAAAATATATTTTACTTCTTATTAAATAAAAAGATGTTTGTGATTTTATTGCGAAAATGACCACTGAGTAATAGATAAACTTATTAAGAGTCATATAAGAACTTAATTTTAATAAGTTAGATATGCATTTCTAAAACTTAAGCAGACTGATCAGTTAAGACCCTTGCGGCGCAGTCGCGCAGCGTCTGTCTATATACACGATGGTTTGTGGATTTGATTTCCATTAAGGAATAATGTCTTTTTAATTTTCTTTGCTCTGGCAACTAGGTAAGCACGTTGCGTCCGAAAATCTCGAAAGAAGACAACGATAAGAAGTAAATGTGTCTTAAAATAAGGTTCGCACGATTCCTGCGCTTACCTCTAACCTAGCATGCTATGTGCTGAAAAAAGCTATTTGGTTATCAGTTTTGTTCAATTTGTAGCACTAAAAAATTTTTATTGACATAAAAATTAATAGGAACAGTAATAGACTGGTAATAATTCTAACTTGTACTTGTACGTTTCATAGCTCTAAGTGCACAAGTTAATTTCATACCAAATACAAATTTGTAAAGGATAAAGGAGTTTTTTAAACCTGAAATTAATGATTTTTATATTTTTTTGAGTATATCATGTTCTGAAATATTATACATATTATTTCATAAGGTGTATTTCATAATCCGCTACAACACAATAAAGTAGGATTTTGATTATTTAATTACGCAACTGATGGATGATTCTTCTTATTATGATTCTTTAAACAGGTAACCGTCAAAAAACGAAGGAAAGCTTAGTATTTACATAAACAGCTTTAATTTTCATCGATTTAGCTTCAAAACTGCCAGAGTTTCATAGAAACTTATCCCCCCATTTTCACCACCGTTAAGGTAGTATTTTCAAAAATCTTTATGGCGTCATTCTTAATTTCTAACCAAATAGCCAAATATTAATTTTAATCGAATTAGTTTCAAAATTGACGGAGTTTCATACAAACTTATCTCCACCCTTTAGCTGTTAGCCATGACTAATAGCTATGTCACAAAGAAGTTTCATGAAAGTCCGTCCAATGGTTGCTGAGATTAGCGTGTGCAAACAGACAAATATTCAGACATTTTCATTTTTATTCTTACTCTTATATCATCCCTTAATAACCCTACATATTTTGTTTTGTAAAAATATTTAATGTACAGACACGATTTTTTTACTGTTTTATTATATATAGATATAATGAGGTGTTTATGTTAATGTTATATTGGCATTGAGTAAGGAATGTTGGAATCTAGGTGATTATCAGTTGATAATATGATACATATAATATGTACATTGATTTGAAAACATAATAATATATTTATTATGTTGTATTATGTGTATATGTTGAGCATGTACCTACGTAGTACGTTATTATAATAAAATATGTAACAATAATTTCCTTCCAATTCATCTATTTATATATGTCATATATTCGTAAAAGATTTATAAAACTATATACTAAACTATATATTTATAAAATTCTATTATATACCTATACTGTTTATAATCAAGTGACTACTCTGATTAGACGGCTGACTTTTGGCAAGATCTTGGAGAGTGTACATGGCCTAAAGGGGCGAACAAGGGGGAAGGGGACAACAGGCTTTTTGGATTGTCTTGTTAAAGTGTACCTCGATATAATAACATGGTATTAATAAAATACATAACATTTTTTTCATTATGTCTATATCTATAGATATGTACGTAACTTGTAAAAATAATTAGCTCAATATTTTATTATTAACTTATTTTTAAAATTTTAGCTTACATAGTAACGGAAGAAGATCTCCATATTATATTTGTCGACATTTGTGTATAGAATTAAAAATTTAGTTGTATTTATTATAAGGGCAGTGTTCGTTGTTATTCTTGCCCAGTTTTAAAAAGTAATATTGTCTTCATTAAGGAAAAATTGTCATTATTTACATTTTTTAAAAATACAACTGCTGTGCATAGCGTATTATAGATTTAAGTGAAAATATATGTATGTGCTAATATAAATTCTACATAAATGTAAAAATCTCTGCATCTCCGTAATGTTCCGATGTCGAGGCAAAACTGAATGCAAATGAGACCCCCCTTTCAATACTGCACAAGCCGGCGCTGAACAATATAGAGTAGTTACATTTAATTATACACTTAGTAATCGGATTACTCTTAAAGTGGACGTGGTGCACTGTTTAGTTTACATCTAGTTATAACTATGTGTCGTAAACAATTTAAATCTATATCAACTTTTTAAATCCGAAAGTATATAAATCACTGGTATGGCCATAGTGATAATAAATCACGATATCAATTTCAAGCTAAGCTACAAAATGTTTTATTTTTTAATTTTCCATATTAGAAATAAATTTATAGTCAATATTACAAAATATTAGTAAGAATTAATTAAGAGATATATAATCTATATATTAATCTTATTAATTATACCACCAGTTGTCAACGTTATTTTAGAGTATTAAAATAAGTAAACGTACACAGTATACATTTTATTTTTGAAAAAGGTAAATATTTAGCAAAATTAAACTTCTCACAGAATATAATTACAAGAATGGTAATAATACGAATGAAATTAAATTTAGGATTAGCAATGCAAAGGAGTAAATGACAGCGATTCCGACTGTGAGAACAAACCACGCGAGATTCTGCGTTGCCGGCTCAAGTGTAGTTATGAGATTTACATAGCAACGCGTGGAACTACGTTTTATTGCCTCACCGTATTAGTTTATATTTCCCGGAAGGTATTCGAAATTTATCTGAAATTGATAGCTTTATGTAAAATACTGAATTGTGTTAAGAACCCAAACCTATTTTGGCATGTACTGTTTTAAAAACTGGTTTATAAATATATATTAATATATTGAGAGTATTTAAATCGTTTTTGTTTCGCTTAAAATATTAAATAGATGAGTGATGTCATTTGTTGCAGAGTATCATACCCGTATCATACGCTGAAACAAATGAAATCGCTCATCTATACTATACAAGGACAGTATTCACGTAATTCTTTATGCTTGAATGAACTTTAAAATATTTAAAATGAAGTGAGCTATTGATAGCAGTTAAATTAGTACAGTCACCTGGGTATACGGCTGCGGTATTGATCGGATTATTTATGGCCTGCAGCAGAACAGTTTGTCCTCTTCACACCTCGTCTCGTATGCCAAAAATAAAGTGGAAGTAGGTAGTCTACAGTTCAAGTTATTCCGTTTGAACAGCGTTTTATTTAATACGGCGCTATTGATATAAATATATTATAAGAAATCGTAAATTTACAATTACCATATTTTTTACTTACACCGTGAAGAGTTTTTGTAGGAGCAATATGAGGATGATACACGAATCTTAATCAAGAACAAAACTTAAAATGTTACTCATACGTTTCAATTGCAAATACATATACAGACGATTTTATGGCCAAAAAAAGTAAGTCACAGCTTTAGTGAAAGTAAATCATATGTGCTTAAGACCACTACTCTTAAAGCGGCCTATGCACATCTAAATTTAAAGATTTTCAAAAAGTAATTAAAAATAATACAAAACAACAACCATGTTTCAGGAAATTTTGCTATCGCTTTACTCACCTGCTGAGCGGCGAGCATCACAACACTGGCGGCGGATGATCCAATATGGAATGTATTTATTATTTTAGTTACATTTATTATAGGACAATTTTGTTGTGCGTTCGTCTGTCTGCCTGTGTGTTTAACAATCTGTCGGAGTTATTAAAATCGCGTGTGGTGTTATAATGTTATGGGTGTTGATCCCTCAGAGAAATTAAAATTTAATTTACTAATTCGTTAAGTTCATTTCCTACAAAATGGGCTTTTCGCATTTTCAACTTTGTCAGCTATTATAAGTTGAATTTTTGTCATTTATCACGATACTGACTCTTGAGATTATATTGCTAATTTACATTTTACGATTGAAGTGAGTAATACATAAAACTCTAACATATTTGCAAATGAAATAATTTTAAGAGAAAGCTATTTCTTATTTTTTAACATTTTGCCTTTTGAAAGGTCAGCACTACTAAAATACACATTGAGATGACTTAAGTGTTTAAGTGCTTTCCGAGTACGAAATTGAGCATGATAATGGAAATGGGTCCTTTACTATGATAATATAGGATTTTACACTTAGACTAATTTACGTGTTGTTTCGGATAATGTTGGGATATGATCCTTTGGGTAATCTAAAATTCGCATACGCTAGACATTTAGACATTATAATGAGGTGACTGCATTCGAATGAGATGTAAATATACAGCTTTTACACTGTATTGAGCACGATCTTTTGTTACAATGTAATATATCATTTCAAGTTTCACAACTGCTCAACTATGACGATGTAGTGGAGACATGGGAAAAATATTTATTGGATACGACTTACCAGCTCGATATAAATGGAAATGGCTATTCTCATTGGTAGCTTTGTCACAATAAAGAAGTTAGATTTCTTTGCGTGACACAAGTAGGGTAACTTTAAGATAGTAATCGGCTTTATATATTATAGTGATGGACCACCGGCGTGCAAAATTATATTTTTTTTATTTGGAAAGTGTATATAAATTATCTTATAACTTTTAAATTATTAGACATACATAGCACATATTAATATTCCTAGAAAATATTGAATTAACAACAGTAAACATTAGTTAAAGAATTTGATGATAGCATACTAAGCTATACGGCCATACATTTTCCAAGGCATGGCAGTATGCCTTAGTTGTCAGAACGCCTGGACGATTTCCAAAGGACGGGGGTTTCATTCCTTCACCGTTAAAATTTTTAATAAGTTCTCTTATAATATTTTTACATCCTTAATGTGGATATCGATTTATTTAGATTAGATTTAGATTAGGCATATATTCCTTATAGTCATCTACTAGAATTGGTCTTATAATTGTAATTGTAAATACGTACTATTTGACATCTATAGTCTTTGTCTTCTTAACTTCTAATTCTAACTTCTAATTCTTTCTTTTTCCTAATTTTTGGTGTGTATGTATATATGTATGTTAAGGAATATATATTTATATATATATATATATATATATATATATATATATATATATATATATATATATATATATATATATATATATATATATATATATATATATATATATATATATATATATATATATATATATATATATATATATATATATATATATATATATATATATATATATATATATATATATATATATATATATATAAATATATATTCCTTAACATACATATATACATACACACCAAAAATTAGGAAAAAGAAAGAATTAGAAGTTAGAATTAGAAGTTAAGAAGACAAAGACTATAGATGTCAAATAGTACGTATTTACAATTACAATTATAAGACCAATTCTAGTAGATGACTATAAGGAATATATGCCTAATCTAAATCTAATCTAAATAAATCGATATCCACATTAAGGATGTAAAAATATTATAAGAGAACTTATTAAAAATTTTAACGGTGAAGGAATGAAACCCCCGTCCTTTGGAAATCGTCCAGGCGTTCTGACAACTAAGGCATACTGCCATGCCTTGGAAAATGTATGGCCGTATAGCTTAGTATGCTATCATCAAATTCTTTAACTAATGTTTACTGTTGTTAATTCAATATTTTCTAGGAATATTAATATGTGCTATGTATGTCTAATAATTTAAAAGTTGTACGATAATTTATATACACTTCCCAAATAAAAAAAATATAATTTTGCACGCCGGTGGTCCATTACTATCATATATAAAGCCGATTACTATCTTAAAGTTGCCCTATTTGTGCCACGCAAAGAAATCTAACTTCTTTATTGTGACAAAGCTACCAATAAGAATAGCCATTTCCATTTATATCGAGCTGGTAAGTCGTATCCAATAAATATTTTTCCCATGTCTCCACTACATCGTCATAGTTAAGCAGTTGTGAAACTTGAAATGATATATTACATTGTAACAAAAGATCGTGCTCAATACAGTGTAAAAGCTGTATATTTACATCTAGTTCGAATGCAGTCACCTCATTATAATATCTAAATGTCTAGCGTATGCGAATTTTAGATAACCCAAAGGATCATATCCCAACATTATCCAAAACAGCACGTAAATTAGTCTAAGTGTAAAATCCTATATTATCATAGTAAAGGACCCATTTCCATTATCATGCTCAATTTCGTACTCGGAAAGCACTTAAACACTTAAGTCATCTCAATGTGTATTTTAGTAGTGCTGACCTTTCAAAAGGCAAAATGTTAAAAAATAAGAAATAGCTTTCTCTTAAAATTATTTTATTTGCAAATATGTTAGAGTTTTATGTATTACTCACTTCAATCGTAAAATGTAAATTCGCAATATAATCTCAAGATTCAGTATCGTGATAAATGACAAAAATTCAACTTATAATAGCTGACAAAGTTGAAAATACGAAAAGCCCATTTTGTAGGAAATGAACATAACGAATTAGTAAATTAAATTTTAATTTCTCTGAGGGATCAACACCCATAACATTATAACACCACACGCGATTTTAATAACTCCGACAGATTGTTAAACACACAGGCAGACAGACGAACGCACAACAAAATTGTCCTATAATAAATGTAACTAAAATAATAAATACATTCCATATTGGATCATCCGCCGCCAGTGTTGTGATGCTCGCCGCTCAGCAGGTGAGTAAAGCGATAGCAAAATTTCCTGAAACATGGTTGTTGTTTTGTATTATTTTTAATTACTTTTTGAAAATCTTTAAATTTAGATGTGCATAGGCCGCTTTAAGAGTAGTGGTCTTAAGCACATATGATTTACTTTCACTAAAGCTGTGACTTACTTTTTTTGGCCATAAAATCGTTTGTATATGTATTTGCAATTGAAACGTATGAGTAACATTTTAAGTTTTGTTCTTGATTAAGATTCGTGTATCATCCTCATATTGCTCCTACAAAAACTCTTCACGGTGTAAGTAAAAAATATGGTAATTGTAAATTTACGATTTCTTATAATATATTTATATCAATAGCGCCGTATTAAATAAAACGCTGTTCAAACGGAATAACTTGAACTGTAGACTACCTACTTCCACTTTATTTTTGGCATACGAGACGAGGTGTGAAGAGGACAAACTGTTCTGCTGCAGGCCATAAATAATCCGATCAATACCGCAGCCGTATACCCAGGTGACTGTACTAATTTAACTGCTATCAATAGCTCACTTCATTTTAAATATTTTAAAGTTCATTCAAGCATAAAGAATTACGTGAATACTGTCCTTGTATAGTATAGATGAGCGATTTCATTTGTTTCAGCGTATGATACGCGTATGATACTCTGCAACAAATGACATCACTCATCTATTTAATATTTTAAGCGAAACAAAAACGATTTAAATACTCTCAATATATTAATATATATTTATAAACCAGTTTTTAAAACAGTACATGCCAAAATAGGTTTGGGTTCTTAACACAATTCAGTATTTTACATAAAGCTATCAATTTCAGATAAATTTCGAATACCTTCCGGGAAATATAAACTAATACGGTGAGGCAATAAAACGTAGTTCCACGCGTTGCTATGTAAATCTCATAACTACACTTGAGCCGGCAACGCAGAATCTCGCGTGGTTTGTTCTCACAGTCGGAATCGCTGTCATTTACTCCTTTGCATTGCTAATCCTAAATTTAATTTCATTCGTATTATTACCATTCTTGTAATTATATTCTGTGAGAAGTTTAATTTTGCTAAATATTTACCTTTTTCAAAAATAAAATGTATACTGTGTACGTTTACTTATTTTAATACTCTAAAATAACGTTGACAACTGGTGGTATAATTAATAAGATTAATATATAGATTATATATCTCTTAATTAATTCTTACTAATATTTTGTAATATTGACTATAAATTTATTTCTAATATGGAAAATTAAAAAATAAAACATTTTGTAGCTTAGCTTGAAATTGATATCGTGATTTATTATCACTATGGCCATACTTCTTAACTTCTAATTCTAACTTCTAATTCTTTCTTTTTCCTAATTTTTGGTGTGTATGTATATATGTATGTTAAGGAATATATATTTATATATATATATATATATATATATATATATATATATATATATATATATATATATATATATATATATATATATATATATATATATATATATATATATATATATATATATATATATATATATATATATAAAATAGCACTTTATTTCTCAGTGTACATTTTGTAAGCTAAGAAAATAATGGAAAGCTTCAACTTTTCTATTTCTTGTATATTACGTTCTACTTCGTCTATTTTAAAAGTTTCTTTAAAGTTTATGGATAAAACAAAACTTATAGAACAAAATACTTATAGTACGTTCAGTTAGTATTGCTTAGAAGAAAATTGAACAAAAGCTGAATCTATGAAGATATTAGTAGATAAAGTTATTCAGTCATTATATGTTGAACAGTAATAAATCTTATCCATTGTTGCCTACGCTAACAGATCTTTTACGAAGAGATATTTTCTGTTCATCCTCCTTATTTTGATCCTTATCAACAAATGAAACTCTTTATAAGGTTTTGCTTTACAAAAAAAAACAATAAAGTATTTCTTGTCAATTCATTATAAAAATTATTTGGAAATAAAAAAAACTTTAGAAATTGAGTTATTTAAAAGATTATATTAAAACAAGTTGTTAGGTTAAAAAATATCCTGTAATATAATATGAAAGTTTCTTAATATTTATTTTTCAACATCACACTTTATCTCGCACTTAGTAGTGCTGCATTCAGTGCATTAACACTTTAAAAATATTGTCAATTGTTGTCTGTACCAGTTATAATTTAGTTGCATAAACCATGGCTAGTAATAGATAGAAAAGTACTTAAAGAAAAGGTATAAAAAGTTTGAACTGAATTTCATTGACATAAATATGTACTTCAGTTATATGTTCTTTTCTACATTGCCTTTTGATAATTTGCAAATTTAGTTAAATTATTATTACACCAAGAGATAACAGCTGAGGTGTATTTAAAATAATAGATTTTATAAAATTTTCCACTGTGCGCTTCATATGTGTCTTGGAGACACTTTACAAAAATTACGTGTACTGCATACCAAAAGGAGGCTTCAAGATTAGTTACAATATTTTTTATACAACTTTAAATTATTCAATTAATAATTTAAAAGCGACTTAAAGCGAATTAAATTACTCATTACATAGTATTACGAGCTTTACAAGAGTGCAATATGCAATATTCACATTTTAGTGTTGCAATATCAATAAGGTTGCAATATCCTTCCTTCGTTATATCACAATTCTCTCGAGTCTAGTCTAAAAAGTCTAACCTAACTCCAGCTTCTGTAATTTCTATACACCTCGGCGTATCCTATCAAACAAACATTCAGTTTATAATATAGTTAGGAATCTCTTTTAAAAAAATATTTTTCTTTTATTAAACAACATACCCACTTCTAGTTTCTAATAATATACTTAATTTTAGTATTGGTGACAAGTTGTAATGATCCAGTGTATATTTTTTGTGCTCACAATTATCCTTTTGGTTATTTTTTTTATTTTAAATTTATATGTACTATTATAGGTGAAATTATTTCTCTTAGGTGAATATAAATCTGTTCACATTTTCTGCACAACGATATCGTTCCGTAGATGCCGTGCTTCCTGCGCTCCGATTTATATCATGGTATCAAACAACGAAAAGCCTTCATAAAGCGTCTTCCTAAGCTTATGAAACAATAAGGCACTACTTGTCATTTTCTTTACGTATTTATGGGTAGTAAAGTACGACGGCAGAAAAGGTATTACAGAATTTAATTTTATTCTTTTATGGTTATAGATTTTTCTCGAACACAAAATATATAATAGGTACCATTATTACCGGATACGATGTTAAGAGGAAACGTTGAGCATTTTATTAAAATTCTATTTGTTTGACGTAACAATTATTTTAAAGTAGTATAATACTATGGAGTATAATGATTAGACCATGCTAAGACAAAGACTACACCACGTATGCTCAATACCGAAAATCTAAATTTTCCTATGCTGTAACTCAAGTAAATTAACACTGTTCAGTGAATTTAAATGTTTCACATCACAAAAGGCGTTACTATGTAAAGGAAATTTGCGCAATCGATAGTCAGCATTCAACCTTTGTGTTCCCAGAGTAACGATAAAGGAGCACGCGAAGAATACAACGTTCAAACCGTGCCCGCAGCGTATCAATTTGCTAGCAACCTCTTGTTCTACACAACAACGTACTTTTAAAATTTAAATATGTACCTAATTTTAAACTTATTCTTTAAAAATGTAGTCCATTCTAGAGTTTGTAATCCGTGGTAGTCCAGCTGAGCTGGTTAATAGCTCTAATCACAATTATCTGTCAAGATGCGCCTAATACTATTAACAAAAGAGTTAGTTATATATATATATATATATATATATATATATATATATATATATATATATATATATATATATATATATATATATATATATATATATATATATATATATATATATATATATATATATATATATATATATATATATATATATATATATATATATATATATATACATATATATATATATATATATATATATATATATATATATATATATATATATATATATATATATATATATATATACATATATACACATACATATATATAATATTGGAAACATTTTCCCAAATATTAATACCCATTTGGTTCGGTTCACCGCTAAGTTTGTTACATACCTACACTTACAAAGAAAAGTATGAAAAACTTTTACCTTTCGACTCGTTTGTGGTGCGCTATCACACCCTCGAGGGTTGGAGCTAACCTCTTTTAACACACTGAGCATGTATTGATTTAAATAACACTCAATATTTTTTATTGTGTTAACGTTACTGTACAGTGAACACCAGGTGTACAAGTTTCAATTTTTAAAACAAAAATTGAAGAGGAATCTCTCTAACATTTGCTTATAAATTATGTGTTGCATTGATATTATTTATTTATTTATTTATTTGTAAGTAAGTGAAACAAACAGCATATTTTATATTACATAAAACTAATAAACAATATGCAAGTCGTGTGCATAAAGATGATAATTACATTTTAAATTTTTCGTAATATCATTTATAAAAACGAATAACAGTAGGGGAGAGAGTATGCCGCCTTGAGGTACACCAGTCAATAAATTAGTCCAGTCAGTAAATTTTTTGCTTGCGATCGTGAAGGTAAGATCTAAACCATTCTGTACCGACAGGAGAGATGTTTAGCGTTGAAATGATGCCAAGTAATACAGTAAAGTCCACTGAGTGAAATGCATTGCTAAAGTCAAGTAAAATAAGAATAGTCAATTTTTTACTATCCATCTCAAATCTAATATCCTCAGTCACCTTAATTAGCGCCGAACTGGTACTGTAAAAAGGCCGAAAACCAGACTGAAAGGGACTTAACAAATTATTTTGAACAAATGTTTAGAAAACTGTAGAAATGCTGATTTCTCAAGCTTAGAAAGGATAGGTAGAATGGAAATAGGTTGAAAATGAGAAAAATGAGTAGGATCTGGATTTTTAGGTAAAAGCAGGACATCAGCTCTTTTCCAGGCTATAGGAAAAGAACTAGACGTGAACGAGAAATTTAAAATGTGAGTAATAATGAGTGTTAGAAGATCTAACAATAACATCAACATGCCACGACATATTTTAAAACTTCCAGCCGCTTTAGAATAAATAGATGTAATGTTCTTCCTTACATCTTCTGCTGTCACTTCGTGGAAGACAAAAGGGTCAGCCTATCTGTGACCCTTTTGTCTAGCAGAAAGAGATAATGTTTGTAAACATAAAGTCTTATTAGAATCGGAGTATGAGTATAGCAGAAGTAGAAAAGTAATTGTTTAAACTATTCAAATCAATGGGCTGATAAGAAATATTACAAGATTTGACCACGCCCAGTGATTTGTAAAATCTCCATAATTGAGAAGGAGAGTAACTATCAACACAGGAAATTATGTACGAGGGTCAAACTGAAAGTTCTTAGAAAATCAAAAACTAAGCATTCTAGCAAGTTATTACTTTTATTATAACTTTTCAAAATAGCGTCCATTTACATCAATACATCGCTGCATTCGATGGAACCATTGAGAAAAGCACCTTGCCCACTCGGCCTTAGGGGTCTCTTCAACGGCGTTTTAAAACGCAGCCACTGCTTCTTCGGCGTCCATAAAATGTTTTCCTCGAAGTTTTTCCTTTATTTTCGGGAATAAATAAAAATTGCAGGGTGCGAGGTCGGGGCTATACGGCGGGTGACCCAGTAATTCCACGTCTAAGGTCGCCAAATAGTCGATCGTTTGCCTGGCGGTGTGCGACGAGGCATTGTCGTGATAAAGGAGGATCCTGCTGCGAAGTCGTTTCTCTCGAACTTTTTCCAAGACAAGTGGCAAACAGTTGTTAGTGTACCACTCTGCATTAACCGTTTTCTGATCCTCTAAGACAACTGTCGCGTAATGACCTGCCTTTCCGAAGAACGAGGCCACCATCTTTTTTCCAACACTTCGACCTCTCTTCACTTTAGTTGGCAACTCTTCGGAAGGAAACACCCACTGAGCAGACTGTCTTTTGGTTTCCGGATCATAACAGTAAATCCAGCTTTCGTCACCCGTTAGTATGTCGAACACAGCATTTGAGTCACCTCCGTTAAATTTTTGGATCATTTCTCGGCACCAATCAACACGGCGGAGATTTTGAGCCTCGGTTAAATTATGCGGTAGCCAGCGGGCACAAAGCTTCCTGACCGCTAAATGTTCATGGAGGATTTTGTGCACTTGACTCATACCTATGCCTAGACTTGTCCGAATCTGCTGATAGGTCACTCTTTTGTCAGTCTCTATCATACGCCACACAACACTGATATTATCTTCAGTCGTCGCTGTAGAAGGCCGTCCCTCACGCAAATCATCGGTGAGATTAGTTCGACCACGTTTGAATTCATTAAACCAGTTGTAAACTGTGGCACGAGATGGGGCTTCATCGTCAAAAGCCAATCGAAGTCTATTATAACTTTCTTGTTGACTTATATGACATCAAAAGTCATAAAAAATCATTGCACAAAAATTTTCTCGGCTTAAATTCATTCTGACGTGCACAGACAATTTTCAATTTGCCACCAAATCGTAAAACAAATGACAAATGAATGAAATGTATACTCAATATTATTGGTAAAGAGTTCTATTTTCAAAATTTATTTTCTCTTCTTGTCTGGATAGTATTGATCCATTGTTGTGAGATAAAATACTCTAATGCTTGCAAATGATTGATCGCTTTCTATAATGGCCTATACATATATTTATCTATATAAATATTGTCCACTGAATTATTTTTACACGCGTGTTTGTATTGCAAAAAGATATATTGAGCTTTGATCCATATTTAAAGTTTTCCGAAACAATATTTATTGTAAATATTTTAACAAAGGTAACAACGTTCACAATTTAGTACATTTTATAGCTTAAAGCTTAGTTTTATTCTATATCCATAGCAAATTGGAAGGCTCCTCGATACAACTATATACTTATGTTAATTCCTCACGTTGTGGAACTTCAAAGACATTATTTACTTTTTCGAACACACTGCATATACGAGTACTCTACATATATTACCTAATTAATATATAAATCAAGCATCTCATGTATATTATATATATTACATCGATAATTTCTATAAAGGTATTGATTAATACGTCCAAACATGATTGAAAAAATCTCAGCTGTGATTTGGTGGAAGTAATAAAAACAATAGTTAGGCCAAGAGTCGCAAATTACGTTTTGAACAAAACTAAGGGCCAACGCTGGTAGTAAACAAGGATTCCTATTGGCTTTATTTGAAAAGTTTTGATCGCTTTTACTTGTCGAAACACAACAAACGTTTTATCGTGTTGCATTATTTAATATTTTCAATAATAATTTCATTATTTGTCAAAATTTTGGCATAATTAAATTTTCCTTATCAAAATACATTTTTATTATATTATATGCAGAAATAAGTAAAAACAATTATATACCATATGTTCATTTGCATACTTCACGTTTATTCAATAGATTTTTATGTCGTAATAGGTCACATTTTTTCCATTTGTGTTTTCACAGCGGCGGCGTCACACTTTAGCCGGTCAGTAACTTCTTCCCGCTTTGAAAATTAATTCTTTGTTAAATGGTAACTATTTAATAAATTGCAATCTCCTCATTCAAGGCTGAAACGCTTGAAGTTGAGACCGTAATCGACTTGTTACATGCAGCTTTTATCTTATACTACTGTATGAAATTATAAGTTTTATGATAAACAATTTATTTTTGGGTGACATTTTCACACATTTTGTGAGTTATTGAATAATGACACAGTAATTGTAAAGCGCATCAATCGCATAATGCTGTACGACCTGTTTTTAGAGAGATCCCATTGTTTGATACAATGTTATTGACAGATATTCTGACATAAATATACAATATCGTAACTATAACTACTACTAAATCCAATTTAAAGGTGATCATAAATTTGATACTGACAAACCATGAGAGTAATTACCGACGCGGCACCGACGCAGTATAGTCGTATATCTCTTTTGTAAGCGAGATTAAAGAGGCACTGGCGAGGGCCGTTAGCATCTATCTAATCCGCCTTCTGTTCAGTAGGCGTAAACTATAAACTAGCCACTATTAAACATGAACTCCTTTGAAATTGTTTTGTCCCATTAACAAAAGCGATAAATTGCTATTAATTTTTATCATTGTGAAAAGTTCAGATTAGTCAGTGAAGAAAATATATTTCTGTAATAACATGATATGCTAGTGTTTTAATGAAAAAGTTATCAATTATGTACTTTTGTTGTAAAAATGCTAGTGATAACATAAAATATGAAAATTAAAGAATATAATTCTTTAATTTTCATATTTTTTATAGCATACGTTTATATGACGATAAATACAAACTTAATCTAAGTTTGTACGTAAATATGAACAACCGACGATTATGACTCTTATGCATGTCAAGAACACTCCATCTTATGTTTAACGGACCATTAAATAATTATATAAAATCCATGTTATTTCATAATATAACTTTTATATTTTCAATAATATGTTACAATATATATACACTATTCTATATACCTTTATACATAGCTGCGTAAAAGTATATGACAGTTCGGTAAACAACCGTCTATCCATATAAAAATTGGTAAACTAGCACGTTCGGCGAACACTGTTCCAGCTCTGAATTTCAATTAGTTCCATCTAGCCAATTTCGCGAGAGAGCTAACCATAGGCTCGAAATTTCCCTACGTGTTGATACAGCCTGCGCCCGACAGCGGACAGGCCGACGGTTACGCACTAAACAAAATACTTTAGTTGGTAGTGTGTTGCAGGTTTACATTTGAGATATACTTTAATACACAAAGCAATTGTTATGCTTATTTGCAATTTTTTACGAGATACTTTTTTCTTAATATATTAAAAAAATAAAATTATTTAAAGGTAAACAAGGACATTTCATTAATAAGTAATCTTTTATCAAAACCGAGCTTTAAAATTCTTAAATACAAAAGAATAAAACCTCTGCCACAGAATAATTAATAAAGAAAGTAATTAACTTTTCTCGTCACGCTGCGAACTTTGCCAAGTATTTTACGAATGCTAATAAAGTATTGTAGCGAAATAAAACGCTTAAAACAATTTTCATCTTATTTTTACGATTACTAATTTAGACTAATGCTTAACGAGAAACGATTAACTCTCTTTATATATAAGTATTTTATGTAAGTACCTCTCATAGTCTTTATATAAAACGATTATTTAACTTAATTATATGAATTACGTAAAGTACTGTATACGAACTCAATTATCAACTGTTTCAATAATTATATAATGTATTTTCTTTGTATCGCTTCCGCAGAATATTTCATAGACTTTTGCACATTTCATATAAATTAATAAATATAATAAATAGATAATAATCTTTTACGTGACGCAAACGTAAATGTCAGTGACATAATAAAATAAAGCAAAGAATCTTTTTTGATAACCAATACATATATTGAAAGATAATATAAACCATAGATTTTTAGTGGCCGAGGTAGATATATATATATATATATATATATATATATATATATATATATATATATATATATATATATATATATATATATATATATATATATATATATATATATATATATATATATATATATATATATATATATATATATATATATATATATATATATATATATATATATATATATATATATATATATATATATATATATATATATATATATATATATATATATATATATATATATATATATATATATATATATATATATATATATATATATATATATATATATGTATATATATATATATGTATATATATATATATATGTATATATATATATATATATATATATATATATATATATATATATATATATATATATATATATATATGAAATATTTCGGCCTAGGCCTCCGAGTCGCTCATTATATACCGGATCGGCAGGAGAAAAAAGACAATTTTTTTTTTCGTCGTGCCCATATCATCTGAGCACGTTACTCGCTGGTACCTATCATTCTGTATATTTCTTAGTTGCGGACTCGGTCAACTAAGCTAACTCCGTATGTCCTTCAGAAAAATCGCATCTTCACAGCATTCATCTTTCTTTCAATCTTCTTCTGCAATAACTACGTTTCACCATCATATAACAGCGTCGAAACCAAAATTTTACTGTGTGCGGCCAAGCGCGCAACGATACTGATGTTCTGCTGTCTCAACAACGCAGCTAAGGCACCGTTCATTCTGTCACCATCAGCAATACGCCTTTCCACATCCATTTTATATTTACCATATTTCCCAAGTACTACTACTTCTACTACTTCATTCACTTCCATACTCAAAAATCTTCTGTCCTTCCTTCGTCTCTTTCAAATAAACTTTTGTTTTACTTTCATTTAGACTTTTATCACTAGTTTCACACCCGTCTTTCAAAATGGAGACCAATAGCTGCAACAATTCTGATGATATAATAAGCACCGAAATATCTACGCAGTACAAGCAATTTACCTTCGAGTCACCCACATTCACTCACATACCACTTTCTTTTTCTTTTTGGAGCACAGCAGTGTTTTGGATCTCTCCTGCATTCTTCGTGCATTTAAAACAATTTTACATATACGTTACCACTTAAGCTAATCAAACTGATAGCCCTATAGCTTGCACAGTCGATCAGTGCCTTGATTGGCTTTTATATAAAAGCACGATGACTGCACCTTGCCAATTATCATGGACCATGGAACCATCTGGGATCATATAGATGCGATGCCCACCATATTTGAAAACCTTAACTAGTAGTAACTCCACCTGCTCCCGTTGACTTACCATATTTCAGACTTCTTATTACACCCTCAACTTCTTTAACACTGATTTCGCCATCCACTACATCAAGACTCAGCGTGTCACTGTTATTTCAGACAGAAGCGTCATCACATGCATACATCTCCTTGTAGAATTCCGCCCATTGCATCGCTGCAAAACATGTGATCTGTTTGTTAATATTCCGTCTTTCGAAAGCACCTCTTTCATTCTAAAGGTTGACAAACAATCCCATGCATCTCGCCAGAAAAGTTTCGTGCTTTCCCGCATGTTATTCATCTATCTGTCGTAGTTTTTTCTTTCGGTCTTTCCACGCTTCATATTGTGCTTTCAAAAATTATTTTAGAGATTCTTAGTTTTAAAATACAAAGGGTTTTGTTACTTTATTAATAATGTATGTAAGTTAAAAAAAAAGATTCATTTAAAGCTCAGTCGCTTATTCTGTCTTCTCTATTCACACCAATAGACAAAGGTTTTGCTATAGTACCTTATATAGTTATAATATATAGTTTATACATGTAAATAAAAAAGAAAAACTGTATTATTTTATAAAATTTTATTCTTAAGAACTAAACGTGCAGATGTCAGTCATGAGACATCTTCATCTCCGCACACGTTGGAAATGATTAAATAACGTCTATGACGTAGTGTTGGAATCAGTACCAAGGTTCTTTAACAATGGATGTAGTAGTTGGGTAGTAACGTCTGAAACAAAAGTAAAATTAATTACTTATGAAAAAAATATATTTAAATTATTTATGTTTTATTAACATGAAAAAAGATACTTATTATATACGATTAAGCCAGCCATATAAAGGAATATATATCCATTTTATCCATCTGCCTGACTATAATGGGCGTTTTGTGTTACATAATACGGACAAGAAACTACTACAAAAATTCATAAAAACTCAATTTAGGTGTTCAATTAACTTGTTTGAAATAGCATTAGGTTGTTTTTCATAATATTGTCCATAAAATCAATAGTACTAGCTTACATTAAGCCGCTTCTAAGGAAAGAAAATGTGTTTACTTTCTTTATGTAGGTTATGTTCAAAATGTTAGTACGATTTTACCAAACGCTTTTCTTTATGTGTATTTCACATTTCACGTTGTAAAGGATTGTTTTCTCTTTGTAAGTACACGAATATACTATTGTCTAATTTATGAAAAGAAAAAGTATTCAAAGATGTTTGTAACTAAAAAAAACAATAATCACAACTTTTGTACTATTTATAGTATATACAATATAGTATATACACTATACTATATATATTTACCAATATTAAAATAGTCACATTTTTATTCAATGCATGTTTTAATTATATTCCACATACGCGTTTGCTACAATTTTTGTCTGCCCGTTCATGCTAATCTCTCAAACCACTGGACCAAGTTTAATAGAATAATCACTGTAATAATACACGTCAAATAATGAGTAAATTAGGCTTCTTTTAATAATGAGCATAACTATCGATCAACGTAAGATATCGCACGCAATTAAGTTTATTTAAGCAACGACGCTGCTAGCGGGTCTTTAGTTAAATATATAATATAAATAAAGACCGTCTCTCAAATTGGTTAGTAAAAGTGATATTTCTGCCAGTAAGTTATGTATATTAATAATAATTTTATTTAAAAAAATATTTAAATGATTAACAACGTCGATAAAATATTTAAATTTTTAATAACATTTGGCCAATTATTCTCAATATATTCGATAATTATCTGTATCCGCCATGTCCGTATCCACCACCATATCCGTAACCACCGTATTCGTACCCTTCTCCATAGCCGTATCTGCAGCCCTACCCGAATCCGCCGCCGTAACCGTATCCACCTCCGTAACTTCTGCCATGTATGGCACTGCCTACCAAGGCACTACCGATCAGTCCAGCTTTGGCACCGATCACACCAGCTCCTTTTAAACCGGCTCCAAGAGCCAAGCATGTACAGTACGTATTAAGGTATTTCACTATTATTAGTGTTTAAATTATTTTGATTAATTATTTAGACTAATAGAGCTTAAATAATTATTACGTCAATAGTAACTAAATAATTAATAATAAATCCATTTTAAATCAGCTTTCAAGCTTTTCGCTTTTTTCATATTTTTTCCAGCCAAGCAAATAGGCAATCGCGGCATTGAGTTCCGCCACTCAACCCGTAGCCGACCCGAAAGGCGGAAAGTAGGGCCTTAACACTAAGTTCACAAAATCATAATTATTACAAACAAACTTGTTTAGAACATTCTTAACAATACGTACCTGAAATATAAACTATTCATACGTTGGACCACAAACTATTAGGGTTAAAGTTACGTCTGAATATCAAGTAAATTTAGCCGCATCGACGATAGTTGAGCTTCGCAAACGAAATACGTACTCTGAAGTAGCTTTACGTAACTTTGTTTAAACACGAACGAATCATAATAGATATAATGTGAATAGTTAATGATATTATTTATATGACGACGATGGAGCTAAAAATAATATTTAATTTTTTTTATATTAATAATAATATTTTTTTTGTTTACAATATCATCAATAGTAGATTTTTTGACAGTAAAAGCTATAAATATTTTTCCCATGTCTCTACTACATCGTCATAGTAGAACAGTTGTGGAATGTCATATCACATTGTAACAGAATATATATATATATATATATATATATATATATATATATATATATATATATATATATATATATATATATATATATATATATATATATATATATATATATATATATATATATATATATATATATATATATATATATATATATATATATATATATATATATATATATATATATATATATGTTACTATTATACATATTATACATACGCGTAGCGTAAGTGACTTATATTCCCCGAAGGATTATATCCAAACATTATTCGAAATAAAACGTAAATTAGTGTAAGTGTAAAATCCTATATTAACATACTAAAAGACCCATTTCCATTATCATGCCCAATTTCGGCTCGGAAAGCACTTAAACACTTAAGGGATCTCAATGCCTATTTTAGTAGTGGTGACCTTTCAAAAGGCAAAATGTTAAAAAATAAGAAATAGCTTTCACTAAAAATTATGTTATTTGCAAATATCTTACATTTTCATGTATTTACTTCAATTGCAAAATGTAAATAAGCAATACAATCTCAAGATTCATGGGAATAATTCATTTAATATATTCCGTACCAATTTCCTTATAATTACTCTAAGGGATCCAGAATTATAGCATTTTAACACTTAAAGCTGACACCACCTCCAAAACATCGACAGACTACCGTCAGACAAACACACAAGCAGACATACAGATTGATAACATAGTTATCATTTAACAGACTTTACTCTTAAAATTATTAATATATTACATATTGCATCATCCGCCGTCAGGGAATTGGCGTCCACCTTTGAGATGCTCATCGCTGTGACGTTGCTCATCAAGCTGACTAAAGTGAGGGCAAAACTTCCCAAAACATGTTATTTTTTATAATTTTAAAATACGTTTCACATTGTTTTTTAAAATCTTATCTTTAAAAATAAAAAAAATACAAAATATTTCTTAAGCACAAATGGTTACCTCTAATTAGCGTTGGCTCTCCTGTTTTCACCACTAAGTCGTCTGCGTACAAAGAGATATTAGCAATTCATATGAGCAACATTTTTAAAATTTATTCTTCATTAAGAAGTTCATGAAAACCACTGCAAGATCCTTATATTAATCCTCGAAACCCTCTTCACGACGAAGAGACGAATTCAAGAATGGATAAAATAGAGCGCGATGCACATACTTATAAGTGCGACGGTGTATGAAGCACACAAAAATCAAGCTTAAAAGACAATGCTATTAACAAGCGTTTAAGCTTTGTCCTTTTTAAATATCATTAGTTATAATAATAATAGGTATAATAATAATAGGTATAATACAAAACAAAATTAAGGCATACGACCGCATACTGAGTACTTCAAATATTATCAGTATCAGTCGCACTTGACTGAATTTTTTTGGGTATATTTAATTATTTTGTCGGTAATTTTTATCAAAACCAGTCCAAAATTAAACAGACTTAATAAATTTTCATTATAAATTTCTTAATAAATTTTCAAAACTTAATAAATTTTCATTATAAATTTCCAGCAGATTAATAATTATAAAAGATTATGAAAATATATTTATATCAATAAAATCGTGTGAAATAAAATGCTGTTGAAACTGAATAACTTAAACTGTAGACTACCTACCTTCACTTTATTTTTGGCATACGAGACGAGGTGTGAGGAAGACAAACTGCTCTGCTGCAGGCCATAAATAATCCGATCAATACCGCAGCCGTATACCCAGGTGACTGCGCTAATTTAACTGCTATCAATAACTCGGTGCATTTTAAATATTTTAAAGTCTATTCAAGCATAAAGAATTACGTGAATACAGTATCCATACATAGCATATGATACGTTGAAACAAATGAAATCATTCATCTGTTTAATATTTTAAGCGAGACCAAAAACTATTTTAATAATTTCAACGATATAATAATGTTTTTTGGATAAACCAGTAAAGTATATGTTAGATTTGAAATAGTATGTGCCAAAATATATTCGATTTCTTAACACAATTCAGTATTGTACATAAAGCTATTATTTTCAGATAAATTTGGAATATCCTCCGGGAAATATAAACTAATACGGTGAGGCAATAAAATATGGTTCCACGTGTTGCTATATAAATCTCATAACTACACTTGAGCCGGCGACGTAGAATCTCGCGCGGTTTGTTCTCACAGTCGGAATCGCTGTCATGGATTTATGCCTTCGCATTGCTAATCCTACATTAAATTAAATTCAATCATTATTTTAACATTCTACCTATATTATATTGTATAAGATGCATATAGTGAGTTTTGTGAAATATATCTTATGTTTGTCATAAATAATATTCATACTCTTTATTTTGATATTATAAAATAGGTGCGATACGAATTACGGTTATATATTCTCTTAATTGTTATCAATATGTCGGAAATTTATTTCTACTATAGAAAATTTTGTGGTTTGTGGAAGTCGTCCGGGGAAAATAGATATTTTCTTCTTCATTTCTTACGCTCTAGCAATAAGGCAAAGGCACTAAGTCCCGCCGCTCAACACGCAAAGCCACCTCGAAAAGGCGGAAAGCGAAGAACGGAATTTTTAACATTAGTATATTTAAAAATGTAAATATTGAAATTTCTTCTTGTGAGTACACCCTTATAATGAATATCAAAATTTTTAATGCTAATTACATCAATATTTATATATACAATCAAAAGAAAATTTTAAATATAAAAGTACAAATTAATTATTACTACATGAAAATTAAATATTACATATGCGTTTTATTAATACTATATTATTATTTCAAGATACATATTTGTATATAGTATATAATGAATATAATGAACTGCGTTCTGCTACCAAAAAATGTATATAGTATATAGTGAATATAATGAACTGCGTTCTGCTACCAAAAAATGTATATAGTATATAGTGAATATAATGAACTGCGTTCTGCTACCAAAAAATATATATTTTAGGGGGTAGGGTTATGCCGCAATTGTGGAAGCGTGCTGAGGGGGAGGTTATTTATTAATTATTTACCTTATAGTCGGTTTTAGGATAATAGAAATTGTACAGTACCTTATCTTCATAATTCACAACACAAACACTGATTGTTCACGGCCGCCATGGAATGTTTCACATTAGTCTTCTTCACTTAGGGTTACTTGCACTATTATCTTTTGTAGGTTTGTCTTTGTCAGGTTCAATATCAAGAGGGAATACACAAAAGGGAAATCAAATAAGGCTGAGGGAAAATCACACTGCTAATTAATATTAGATTCAGGAAGGACGTGCGCTCGCGTCGGCCGTCTCACGTGCCCCTTTTTTTACTTCTCGACAACTACTACTAACTACTACTGACCGCTCGCGCGGGGTGTTCGCACAAGACTCTAAACTAGTCGGGGTTGCCATATATGAACAAACATAGCCCCCGCCCTAAACATCTAATGTTTACGAGAAAATGGGGGTAGCTAACTAATAGGTAGACGAACTAATTTGGTTAAAGCTCTCTTTAGGATACCTGTCGATGTCTTAACATCGACCACACGCACAACGCTATCTTTACCAGGATAAATTTGGGAAATGCGACCACGTCGCCACTGTAAAGGGGGTAAATTATCATCTTTGATGAGGACTAGCTCGCCTACTGTTGGAGGATTCACTGGATCAGTCCACTTCTGCCTAGTCTGCAGAGTGTATAGGTACTCTAACTGCCACCGCGACCAAAAATGTTGAGTTATCTGTTGCACTACTTGAAAACGGGTTAAACGATTAATTTTTACATTATTATAAGGATACTCCGGCAAAGCACTAAGAGGTTGGCCAATCAAAAAAATGACCAGGCGTCAAAACTTTTAAATCGTTTGGTCATTAGATAAGGGACATAACGGCCGGGAATTTAATACCGCTTCAATTTTAGCAAAAATTGTAGTTAATTCCTCGAATGTTAAAGGAGTTTCATAAACGACCACCGACTCTGATGATTCCTTCTTTGTCAAGAAAGAGTGAGAGTCGTCTTAGGTAAGACCGCAAGGAAACGCTACGCGCTAACGCGATAAGGATACACATAGCTCAACGGGTAAGTTTCGGGTTTTATTTATAAATTTCACCATCGTTATCTAAGGGGTAAGCAATCATGGTTTGAGGGGTCTCTTCAACCTTCCAGAATTTCTCGATGAGACGGGATAAGGATATTCCAGTCATGGGGGGCTCTAATTCACCATAATCGGCAGCGACTGGACCGCATACAATATAACCAAAAATTGTAGATAAAGCAGTAAGGCCGTTAAAGTAAAAATTTTATCTTGTAATAAAAGCGCGCCGAACACGTCAGCACCCAATAGTATATCTATCGGGCCAGGCTTATTATAGGTAGGGTCAGCAAGGGAAAAATCACTATTAGGAAAAAACACAGACTCAGGGAACTCAAACTCAGGATGCGTACCAGCAATCACATCTATAACTATAGCAGAGGTTGACACCTCAGGGAAGGAATTATACAAAGGTTTAAAACACAGGGAAATAGAACCACGGGAAACCACTAAAGGAATATTACCTATGCCACGTACAGGGGCACAGGAGGGGGAGATGGTCAAATTGAGGTAATTAACAACAAGATCGGTTGTAATGAGGCAACCCTGGGCACCGGTATCACATAAGGCACGCGCTTCAATAAAATAGCCACTAGCAGTTTTAACGTGTAATTTAACAGTAGGCAATAATATAAGGGAATTGGGTGAGATATTAAGGCAAGGGGAAGGGGGAGTAAAACAAGTATCTAGCTATGTGGGTCTATCTTCTCTATTATAGGAATTATCACGATATCTTATATTATTTTCAACCTGTCTAGGTTGGGGCGGAGCATTTTCTCTGGGGGGAGAAGCTCTCTGGGAATGTCGTTGGGGGGAGCGCTGGAGTTGCGAAGGGGAATATTTCTTATGCTGGCCCCCGCCCATATGGGGACCGCGGGTAGAAGCAGGACAGGTACGCGGATAATTGCGTTTATTAAATTTGGAATTATAATTATAATTGCGATTGGATGAGGTGGGATACATTGGGTTACGGGAATCATTAAAACATAGCATAGTGTGATGGGATGAGCGACCGCAGGTTGAACATTTGTAGTCCCGCTTGCACATAAGAATTGAATGTTTGTCCAAACACCTATAACATAACCGGGAATGTTTTACAAATCCCGATCTTTCTCTAGGATTCATAGCTCTAAATTCGGGACATTCACGGAGGTAATGGGAAGAGGAAGCACACAGGTAACATTTTTTACTATTATTTATTACAGGTAACATTTTTTGTCTATTATCTAATATAGGGGAGGGAGGAGCCGCAAAGTAAGTATGTTTAGGTACAGTACTTTTAAATTTCGTCAGGTTAGAATCTACAAGGGAGGTGTTGCCAACGTTGTCATGGTGACGACATTCGTCTTCCAAAAAAGTAATAAGATTTTTAAAGGTAGGTAATTCATTAGCGTCACCGCCATAACAACGCTCAAAACGGGATTTCAAATCAGAGGGAAGCCTAGTCAAACATATATGTACTAACATATAAGACCATGAGGAGACGGGTAACTCTAAACGTTCTAAACAGCGATAGGCAGTTAACAAGGGGTTCAAAAAAGCCGCGCGCAAACCTGTAAATTTATTCGAAATCTCCGGCAGGGTAAGTATCTGGGTTATGTAGGTATCAGCAAGAACCCGTGTATTGTGATACCGCTGTTTCAACAACTCACGAGCAACTTCATAGTTGCCTTCTTCAATTTTTAAATGTAGCAACAACCGCTTAGGTTCATCTGCTAAGGATCCAACCAAGTACTGTAATTTCATTGTGGGGGTTAAATGGTGTTGGGAATCTACTACACTGTCAAACTGATCAATAAAACTTATCCAGGAGTCAGGACGTCCATCAAACTTAGGGATAGGTAAATCAGGTAATCTATTATAAGGAGTTCGCTCAGTAATATTTTTACTACTCATTCTTACGGGTGTACTGGCCATAACAGGATCAACTACAGGAGCAGGTGGGCACAACTCTAACTGACGCACCCGGAGATCGTCTATTTTCTTATTTACTAAACGCACTTCTTTTTTTACATAACTAATTTCTTGGTAATCGATAGCCGGGTCTAACCCGCCCAGGAGCACTGAGGACGCGTTTACAAATAAATTACAATGAGAATCTCAATCCTTGAACCTAACTAATAATCTAGGTATTTCAGAAGTGCCAAGAAGTTCCGAGGTATCGGCAATCCAATCGGAAACAAAGCGTACCACACCTATATTTTTTCTATATTCTGCGCTTTCCGTATATAAGGAACATTTTACTGTTTCATCATGAGTAGCCATTTTAAATTATCAAGTAAACTAATAACTGAACTAAAATATTAAAAATTAATAAACGCGTAATAAACAATGAACCCACTACCAACGGGCGAAATCAGAAATCAAGTAAACAAATAACTCAACTAAAATATTAAAAAAAATAATAAACTCGTAATAAACAATGAACCCACTACCAACGGGCGAAATCAGAAATCAAGTAAACAAATAACTCAACTAAAATATTAAAAAAATAATAAACTCGTAATAAACAATGAATCCACAACATCTGGCGAGATAAGAAACCAGTTACGCGTCGAGTCGGCAATCTACTATATCGCAATATAATAAAATACTATGATATATAATATGACTACAATTAAGGCTTAAATTTCATTTAAATAAAAATAAAAAAAATAAAAAAATTAAAAAAACGGGTAACAATAAAAGTGTAGGGATAATATTTTAAAGTAAGTTAGTTTTTTAAGGAAATTATATTAAAATATTTTAACTAACTTCAATTATAATTTAAAACGGGATAGGTGATAACGTATAGGCATAATATTATAAAATATATGTAACCATATTATGTGTATTTATTATATTTTATATTTAATATATAAAATTATATTCAATATTTATTTATATATTTTACACATTATACATTCACCCTACACAATTATATATTCAATATTATATGTATAAAAATTTCATATAACATTATTTTTTAAACAACTCGATGCGAACACGTTTTAAAAGGTTAGGAAATCAAATAAATTATATTGTAATTATGCGTTAGGTACCAAATTAAGAGCCAAAATACCAAAACGGGAGAATAACACTGTAATCAAAGGGACTCAGGGGCATGAAACTACGCTATAATCAGGGGGACTCAGAGGGATTAAACCACGCTATAATTAAGGGGGCCCAGAGGGATGAAAACCACGCTATAATTAAGGGGGCCCAGAGGGATGAACTACCAGACTACTACTCCGCTACCAGATAATGTATATAGTATATAATGAATATAATGAACTGCGTTCTGCTACCAAAAAATGTATATAGTATATAGTGAATATAATGAACTGCGTTCTGCTACCAAAAAATATATATTTTAGGGGGTAGGGTTATGCCGCAATTGTGGAAGCGTGCTGAGGGGGAGGTTATTTATTAATTATTTACCTTATAGTCGGTTTTAGGATAATAGAAATTGTACAGTACCTTATCTTCATAATTCACAACACAAACACTGATTGTTCACGGCCGCCATGGAATGTTTCACATTAGTCTTCTTCACTTAGGGTTACTTGCACTATTATCTTTTGTAGGTTTGTCTTTGTCAGGTTCAATATCAAGAGGGAATACACAAAAGGGAAATCAAATAAGGCTGAGGGAAAATCACACTGCTAATTAATATTAGATTCAGGAAGGACGTGCGCTCGCGTCGGCCGTCTCACGTGCCCCTTTTTTTACTTCTCGACAACTACTACTAACTACTACTGACCGCTCGCGCGGGGTGTTCGCACAAGACTCTAAACTAGTCGGGGTTGCCATATATGAACAAACAATATTTAAAAGAAAGCCCCGTGATCTATTGTGACTTCCAACTAACAAGTTATTCATAAAAAATATATGAAATCAATTTTTCCCTTTCACTTGAAAACTTCTCTTAGGCCTCGTACACTCTCCAATAACGTGCCCAAAACAAGCCGTCTCAACACAGCTTGTTGTGTAATAATATATTACATACAGTACATAAATAAATAAAAATATTAGGGAGTAAGTAGGTACATACTTCATATACACATATGTACATTTAATATATATTCAAACATACATATACACATATATTATAATATCAACCGATAATCACCTAGATTCCAACATTCCTTACTCAATGCCAACATAACATCAACACCTTATTACTATATAATATGTTTATTTTTAACCAATTTTAAAAAGAAGGAGATTAATTCAATTAAATGTTTTTTTTTTAATTTTTTTTAAATGTGGATAAATGTTTCCTTAAAAGGAATGATTCCACTTAAAATGACATTGTTGTCCATCTGTCAGTCACACAGTCTGTTAATGTGTCAAGACCATTTTCACGAAATTTGGTGGAGATATAAGGTGGAGTTAGTTTACGTAATCAAAAGAACCAAGCGTTTATTCTTAATATGTCTTCATATGTCTGCATTCCGCCTTCTTTTGCGTATTGAACGGCACAACGAAACCGGAAAACGTTGCCAGAGCGAAGAAAATGGAAATGAAATAATCCGTACTCTCGTAATCTCTAATTAACAGTGACACATTCGCGAATGTCATGATAAATTTTGCTTTAAGTTTTAGTAATGCATATTTTATTACAATTAAATTCTTATATGACTGTTGACAAATTTATCTATTTTTACAAAATCAAAACATCTTTTTAATTAATACATAGTAAAATCTAATTTGTTATATAAAAGACATTGTTGGTTTTTTAAAAATATTTACTAAAGTTTTACACCAAAGACGACTTACTTATACAAATAGCCGGATAAGTCATTCATTTACAATATTGAGATGAATTTCTTTAAGAACAAAAATTCTTAATGAAGGTGACAGCAATTATAATATCAAAAGAGTTACTTCACAATGCTCTTGTCATTAACGTCTTTTTCTACCATTTTTAATAAGTATTTGTCGTAATAAAGACCTTTAACATTTTAGTTCAGTTTCAGTTACTCTAGTTATTTATACATGTAATTGATTTTCACATTTTTGTCTGTATACGTGTGTGCTTTGTATTGTTTTTTCAGATACTGAGCAGAAAAGCAACATAAAATATTTACTTTAAGTTGCTTCTTTATTTGTTTATTATCGTATTCCAGTTTGAAGTATATTATTGTTGGACCAATGAACATTTTTAATAAGCTGAGCTGCTTTGTGTTGTATATATAGTTTTATTTAAATTTATATCATAAGTAAACAATTATATTAAAATCAAGATGTGTGAACATATCATTAGAATTTGTTCTATATTGTTACAGGTAGTAAACGACTGTCCAAACATCTATCCCTTCCGCTGTAAGACAAGCACAGGTAGTAAACAGCGCACACAAACAAATCTAAGGTACACAGTTCTCTAATCAGACAATCAATGTGCGTTTCCTTTGGACTCTGGAACATTCATAGAAATCATTCTTATGTCTTGAGACAAACGAAGCCCAAGATCTCTTCGACTTAACATACAGTTGCTCGAATTTAGGCGGAAACCAAGAAAACAGTTTTTAGAAAAGCATAAGTCAGTAAAATCACGCAAACGAGCATGCGGATGACCAACTTGTTACAAATATTAGACTACTAGAGACGCAAAACGAATAAGTCACAATGAATAAGTTACAATAATACTCATAATATCGCACTTCAAGAAAAAGTATAGCAAATTTGCCTTTACTATTTACACAAAAACTTAAAACTTTAGTGAAAGCAAAACTTGTTCAAATTCACAAGCATCAAAGAAAGTAGTTTTCTGCATCGACAGGACTTCAAACTTCTAACCTCACAGTAAAAGTGAGTGATTTATCATTGCATTTATAAGGGAAATCAATTTTGCGTACACAAACTTTTCGTAATATAAATTGTAAAACTACTTGAACGATATGGTGCTTAAACGTATAAATCGTGTTTCACAATGAAGGATAAATAATATTAGAGATTAAGAAAAATAATAAATAAAGTTAAGGATGATAGCATACAGCGAACTATGCCATACGGCCATACGTATGGCAGCATGCCTTAGATGTTAGAACGATTGGACGGTTTCCAACATGCTAGGGTTCTATTCCTGCAACGTTCAAAGTTTTATATATATATATATATATATATATATATATATATATATATATATATATATATATATATATATATATATATATATATATATATATATATATATATATATATATATATATATATATATATATATATATATATATATATATATATATATATATATATATATATATATAGTTATATTTTTGTATTGGTACTGTGGATAGCACTTTATATTAATAAATTTCAAATTATCTTAGTCCTTTTAATTCTAATCATCATCTACTAGAAGCAATTTTTTAATTATATATAAATATGTAAATTAACTCATTTCACATATTATATCTTTGATCGGTTTGTTAATTTCCAGTTCAATTTGTTTCTAATTTTTGGTGTGTATGTATATATATAAAGGAAAGCAAAGCAACATAAAACCCTCTAAACATTACAATGAAGAGGAAACTGTGATGTTCATTGCTCTTATTTGAAAAGTTTTATTTAGTTTTTTATAGCTTCTATTTAGTTACTATAAAAACAATGATGACATTGTATACTCTATATATTATACATATATAAAATAGCACTTTATTTTTCAGTATACATTTTGTAACCTAAGAAAATAATGAATGGAAAGCTTCAACTTTTCTATTTCTTGTATATTACGTTCTACTTCGTCTACCTTGAAAGTTTCTTTTAAGTTTATCGATAAAACAATACTTATAGAACGTTCAGTTAGTATTGCTAAGAAGGAAATTGAACAAAAGCTGAATATATGAAGATATAAACATATATAGTAAACAAAGTTATTCAGTCATTATGTGTTGAACAGTAAAGAAACTGGGTGTCATCAGAAGAGCGAGACAGTACTTCACGCCTGCACACCGATTGGCTTTGTATAGAGCCCAGGTTAGGCCTCACAAGGAGTATTGTTCGCATCTCTGGTCTGGTGCTTCCCGGTATCAATTTGAACCATTTGATCGCACACAGCGTAGAGTCATTCGTATCGTTGGGCACCCAATTATCTGTGGAAGGCTAGACACTTTGACGCTGCGTAGAGACGTTTCCTCGCTGGGCGTTCTCTACCACTTACAACTCCATCTTAAAGGCCAGCAACGCCCTTGTAACACCTCTGCTGTTACACAGGGCCGGGGGCGTCGGTGATTACTTACCATCAGGTGACCCGACCGCCCGTTTGCCCTGTCCTTACCAAAAAAAAAGAACAGTAATAAATCTTATCTATTGTTGCCTATCCTAACAGATCTTTTACGAAGAGATATTTTCTGTCCAGCCTCCTTAGTTTGATTCTTATCAACAAATGAAAGTCTTTATAAGATATTGTTTTCCTAAGAAAAACAACAAAGTATGTCTGGTCCATCTTTAAAAAAAAAGACTTAAAAAAAGCAATACTTAGAAATTCAATTATTCAAAATTAATCTTTGAATAATTTTAAAAAAGCTTGCAATGTTGGTAAAAATGTCTAATTGTTTATTTTTCACCATCATGCTTTGTCTCGAACTTAGTAGTGCTGTATTTTGTCTTATCTTGTCAATTGTTACTTAAGACAACATATAAATATTTGCAAACCGTGCAAGCGCTCTGACCACTAATCAGCGGGTTCTTCCTTAGACTAAGTTGAATTTCTTATGTGCTTTATACAATTTATTGAAAGGTGCAGGTACAAATCTTGACGAGTTCCGATCCTGCGTTCAATCTTTTTATATGCTTTCTTTAAGTATTTATGATGAACGGATGTATGAAATGAATGAACACCTTTAAATCATAAAATTATTGTCAGTTGTAGTCTGTACCAGCCAAGACTTGGTCAACTTCATAGACACAAATATGTACTTCATACTTCTTCGTTCTTGTCTACATTACATTTTGATAATTTGCAAAAATAATTAATTTATTACAGATGAGGTGTGGCATTGAAATATCACGATATTTTATCATTTTTCTTCTTAAGTGTCTTGGAGACACTTTCAAAATATACGTGTACTTGATGCCAAGATTCCCAAGAACCCTAGTAATAATCATTTTTATACACCTTTAAATCATTCAACAAATAATTCAAAATACTACCATACCAGCGACTTTTTACTTTTTACTACAAACTACAAGAGTGCAAATTGCAATATTGACATTTTAGTGTTGCAATATCCATAAGGTACTTCCTTCCTTCGTTATATCACAATTCTCTGGATAAAACCGTTTCCAGTAGAGCGTGTCGACTTTAAGTCTAAACTAAATCCAGCTTCTCTAATTTCTATTTATCTCGGCATATTCTATAAAATTAATATTTAGGTAATGTAGCATTTTATCTATACACATTATACAGTTTGAAATCGTTTTTAAAAAGGGAAGTCTTAAATGTTAAAGACTATAAATGCGAAAAAATTATGTCAATAATTTTTTCACTTCTGGTTTCTAACAGTGTACTTAATTTGAATCTTAGTGGCACGTTGTAATATTGACCCATTGTATTGTTTTTGTGCTTACAAATGACCTTTAAGTTTATTTATTTATATGAAATATATATGTACAATTAACTATAGAAGAAATTATTGCACTTAGGTGAATATAAATCTGTTCACATTTTCTGCACAGCGATATCGTTCCGTAGACGCCGTGCTTCCTGCGCTCCGATTTATATCATGGTATCAAACAACGAAAAGCCTTCATAAAGCGTCTTCCTAAGCTTATGAAACAATAAGGCATTACTTGCCATTTTCTTTACGTATTTATGGGTAGTAAAGTACGACGGCAGAAAAGATATTACAGAATTTAATTTTATTCTTTTATGGTTAGAGATTTTTCTCGAACACAAAACATATAATAGGTACCATTATTACCGGATACGATGTTAAGAGGAAATGTTGAGTATTTTATTAAAATTCGATTTGTTTGACAATTATTTTAACATTTATGTAACAATTATTTTTAAGGAGTATAATGCTATGGAGTATAATGATTAGACCATGCTAAGACAAAGACTACACCAGGTATGCTCAATACCGAAAATCTATATAATATATAAAAGAATATATGATACACCTCATTTTCCTATGCTGTAACTCAAGTGAACTAACACTGTTCAGTGAATTTAAATGTTTCACGTCACAAAAGGCGTTACTATGCAAAGGAAATTTGCGCAATCGATAGTCAGCATTCAACCTTTGTGTTCCCAGAGTAACGATAAAGGAGCGCGCGAAGAATACAACGTTCAAACCGTGCCCGCAGCGTATCAATTTGCTAGCAACCTCTTGTTCTACACAACAACGTACTTTTAAAGTTTAAATATGTACCTAATTTTAAGCTTATTCTTTAAAAATGCAGTCCATTCTAGAGTTTGCTATCCATGCTAGTCCAGCTGAGCTGTTTAAGATGCGCCTAATAGTATTGACAAAAGAGTTTTTTACATTTATTTATTTAGTATTTAGATAAACTTAGTGATAAGCTTTACCTTAGTTTTAATAGAATTTTTCTATTTCTATTTCTTTTTGAATATTTTTCTAACTTGGAAATGAGTTGTAACATTGCCTTCGTAGTGGCAAAGATTCTAGGTCAAAATATTCTATTAGCATATCGCTTGAGCTCGAGCTAGGCACATGCATATTGATGTAACTTTTTTACAAGTCCGACACGTTGGTGGAGTTGAATAGTGTTAGTTGAAGGCAACATTTTATAAAACAGATTCTAGAAAAATTTATTAATTCTTAGATTGATATAAGTCTAAAATGATGAACCTGTGATCATGTACGTAAGTATGTAGCAAAATATGCCAACTTACATTTAAACCATGCTCACATATAACAATTAAAAATATTTATATTATAATACTCAATTATAAAATTAAAGAAAACGTTACAAATGGAATTATCAATGTACAACCAAAACTTCAAAAAACTTTGATTCACAAGGAAACCTCTAACAAATATCATTAATCAAAGTTATTCCTAGTAATATTGGAAACATTTTCCCAAATATTAATACCCATTTGGTTCGGTACACCGCTAAGTTTGTTACATACCTACACTTACAATGAAAAGTATGAAAAACTTTTACCTTTCGACTCGTTTGTGGTGCGCTATCACACCCTCGAGGGTTGGAGATAACCTCTTTTAACACACTGAGCATGTATTGATTCAAATATCACTCAATATTTTTTATGATGTGTTAACGTTACTGTGAACACTAACAGTGTATGAGGGCCGTCGTGGCGCAGAGGCATAAGCGTCTGCCTATAAACGCGACGGTTTGAGGGTTCGATTCCCACACGGGGAAGATGGATTTTTCTAATTCCATTTTCTTCGCTCTGGCAACAAGACAAAGCGCGACGTTGAGTTCCGCCACTCAACACGCAATGCCCCGAAAAAGGCGGATAGTGGGGACGGAGAAAGCAGGAACTAAGCAACGGAGTGTCTTAACACTAGGTTCAAGTGGTTGCTGAAGATAGTATATAATTGCGGGATAAAGCATGAAGCTACAAAAAAACGTTAATTTACTGTGAAAACCAGGTGTACAGGTTTCAATTTTTTAAAAAAAAATGAAGAGGAATCTATCTAACATTTGCTTATAAATTATGTATTGCATTGATATTATATGTACATGTATATTAAATTTATCATAACATAAATATAATATCACAATAATTACTTTGCAAGAACATTGTGTTATGAAATAGTTTGTTGTGTAAAATTAAACAGACGGTATATCGTTTACTTCTGTTACACGTTTTGTCGCTAGCGCCACGTACCTCTACAAAGCAAAGAGCTCGCACTACGGGCACCCGTGATGTATGACTGCAGCGATAACATCGTTTCCCTGCTTCCTTTTCAATTTTATACCATATTTTGTATAAATATTTATTTTTTTTAGTTTTCTCATCCACTCTCTCCGTATAATAGAATCTCGTAATATTCATTTCATTTCTACTAATAAAATTCGATGTTTTATTTTATTCTGAAATCGTTTTATCTGACACATTATCGTTCGAAAAGGTCTTCCATTCGCTGAGTAATTTCATTTCAGCGTTTACGTTGTACTTAAGCTCCTTAGAATAATATACTTGTTTTTGCTTATTTGCTGCCAGTATTGTCATCAATCGCGCTCCATTGTTTGAATGTTTGGATATGAAGCTCTTTTGTCTGGATAGTATTGATCCATTGTTGGGAGATAAAATACTCTAATGCGTGCAAATGATTGATCGCTTTCTATAATGGCCTATACATATATTTATCTATGTATATATTGTCCACTGAATTATCTTTACACGCGTGTTTTTATTGCAAAAAGATATATTGAGCTTTGATCCAAATTTAAAGTTTTCCGAAACAATATTTATTGTAAATATTTTAACAAAGGTAACAACGTGCACAATTTATTACATTTTATAGCTTAAAGCTTAGTTTTATTCTATATCCACCGCCAAATTAGCAAATTGTAAGGCTCCTCGATACAACTATATACTTATGTTAATTCCTCACGTTGTGGAACTTCAAAGACATTATTTACTTTTTCGAACACACTGCATATACGAGTACTCTACATATATTACCTAATTACCTAATATAAATCAAGCATCTCATGTATATTATATATATTACATCGATAATTTCTATAAAAGTATTGATTAATACGTCCAAACATGATTGAAAAAATCTCAGCTGTGATTTGGTGGAAGTAATAAAAACAATAGTTAGGCCAAGAGTCGCAAATTACGTTTTGAACAAAACTAAGGGCCAACGCTGGTAGTAAACAAGGATTCCTATTGGCTTTATTTGAAAAGTTTTGATCGCTTTTACTTGTCGAAAAACAACAAACGTTTTATCGTGTTGCGTTACTTAATCTTTTCAATAATAATTTCATTATTTGTCAAAATTTTGGCATAATTAAATTTTCCTTATCAAAATACATTTTTATTATATCAAGAATCTCAAACAGGTATAGTATCGTAATTATAGGCAGAATTAAGTAAAAACAATTATATACCATATGTTCATTTGCATACATCACGTTTATTCAATAGATTTTTATGTCGTGTAGGTCGCACTGTTTCCATTTGTTTTCACAGCGGCGGCGTCACACTTTAGCCGGTCAGTAACTTCTTCCCGCTTTGAAAATTAATTCTTTGTTAAATGGTAACTATTTAATAAATTGCAATCTCCTCATTCAAGGCTGGAACGCTTGAAGTTGAGACCGTAATCGACTTGTTACATGAAGCTTTTATCTTATACTACTGTATGGAATTATAAGTTTTATGATAAACAATTTATTTTTGGGTGATATTTTCACACATTTTGTGAGTTATTGAATAATGACACAGTAATTGTAAAGCGCATCAATCGCATAATGCTGTACGACCTGTTTTTAGAGAGATCCTATTGTTTGATACAATGTTATTGACAGATATTCTGACATAAATATACAATATCGTAACTATAACTACTACTATATCCAATTTAAAGGTGATCATAAATTTGATACTGACAAACCATGAGAGTAATTACCGACGCGGCACCGACGCAGTATAGTCGTATATCTCTTTTGTAAGCGAGATTAAAGAGGCAATGGCGAGGGCCGTTAGCATCTATCTCCTATAAATGCTGTTTCGACGCCTACGCCCAATCCGCCCCCTGTTCAGTAGTAGGCGTAAACTTTAAACTAGCCACTATTAAACATGAATTCCTTTGAAATTTTTTTGTCCCATTGACAAAAGCGATAAATTGCTATTAATTTTTATCATTGTGAAAAGTTCAGATTAGTCAGTGAAGAAAATTTATTTCTATAATAACATGATATGCTAGTGTCTTAATGAAAAAGTTATCATTTATGTACTTTTGCTGTAAAAATGCTAGTGATACTAGCATTTTTACAGCAAAAGTACATAACTGATAATAAAATATGAAAATTGAAGAATTATAGTAATTTTTTATAACATGCGTTTATATGACGGTAAATACAAACTTAATCTAAGTTTGTACGTAAATATGAACAACCGACGATTATAACTCTTATACGTGTCAAGAACACTCCATCTTATTTTTAACGGACCATTAAATAATTATATAAAATCCATGTTATTTCATGATATAAGTTTTATATTTTCAATAATATGTTACAATATATATGCTACACTATTCTATATACCTTTATACATAGCTGCGTAAAAGTATATGACAGTTCGGTAAACAACCGTCTATCCATATAAAATTTGGTAAACTAGCACGTTCGGCGAACACTGTTCCAGCTCTGAATTTCAATTAGTTCCATCTAGCCAATTTCGCGAGAGAGCTAACCATAGGCTCGAAATTTCCCTACGTGTTGATACAGCCTGCGCCCGACAGCGGACAGGCCGACGGTTACGCACTAAACAAAATACTTTAGTTGGTAGTGTGTTGCAGGTTTACATTTCAGATATACGAATAGCAACACAGACCGAATAATTATGTTTTGTCCCTGACAATATGTTTGAAGTACCCTTTTATGATACGCAAAGCAATTGTTTTGTTCATTTGATTTTTTATCACTACTTATACTTTCTAAATATATTAAACAAAAAAAGAACACTTACATCATGATAAGTCACGGCATTTTATTAATAAGTAATCTTTTATCAAAACCGAGCTTTAAAATCCTTAAATACAAAAGAACAAAACCTCTGCCACAGAATAATTAATAAAGAAAGTAATTAACTTTTCTCGTCACGCTGCGAACTTTGCCAAGTATTTTACGAATGCTAATAAAGTATTGTAGCGAAATAAAACGCTTAAAACAATTTTCAACTTATTCTTAAAATCACTCTTAGACCACTGCTTAACGAGAACCGATTAATTCTCTTTGTATATAAATATTTTATATAAGTACTTCTCATAATCTCTATATATAACGATTATTTTACTTATATATTTGAATTACATAAAACACGGTATACGTAACTCATTTAATCAACTGTTTCAATAATTGTATAATATATTTTCTTCACATCGCTTCCGCGGAATATTTTATAGACTTCTGCACATTTCATATAAATTAATAAATATATTTATAAAATAATAATGATTTTTTAACGTGACACAGGCGTATGTGTTAGTTGCATAGTTCCGTGTTATACATTGTAAATAAAATATTAATATTTACTTTTCAAATGTGTGACGTTTACAAAAGTAAAACAAAGTAAAACAAAGAAATGTTTCTTTTGACAAGCACTACAAGTACTTGCCATAATAGAAAACAATGATTTTTTTGGGTTTTCATAATGTACCTTCCTCGACCTCTAAACAGTTGCTCATTATAAACAAAGTCGGCAGGACAGAAAAGACATGTCGTCTTAAACATTTTAAAAATTTTCTTCATGGCATTTTTTTATGATATTGCCAAATATTTTCTATATTATTTTTTTAACTGTATTTCTTACTATGCCTATCAATGGGCGTACTCTGAAATCATTTTTGGCTATATTGCTCTCGTCATAAAATTTTTATAATAAATAAATGAATATGAATTGCAACCTAATGATAACATGATCTTCTATGCCCAAGGCTCGAAAAAACGGGAAGGGTCCATAAAAAATCACAAAATAAAATAAGAGAGGATTGGAGTATATTAAATATCACGTGCAATTTTTCGCCAAACGCGTACACAACCATAACAATAGTAAGATTATTTGTTAGTTCTAAAAATACACGTTATATAGGTTATAAATATGTTATAAAGGTCGGGACTATAGTACCTCACCATGTATCATCACCAAAGCCTATGAGAGGCCAAAAAATGCCAAAAAAACAATCACGTGATTAATGGATGGTCCCTAATATCATTAATCCAATAATGTAGAGCTAGTGACAACTATGACTTCACGTTGAATCTACTAATTGCTATGGTGACTTTGTTTACGTGATGCAAACAAAAAAGTGCGCAAACAAAAAAGTTAATATCCCTAATAAAGGATTGCACAACTAAACCATTTACACATATTTTATTTAAACGTTGGTCTTCATAAGCTAGTCTCTACTGCTCTAAGTTGTTAGAAGCATTTTCTGGTTATTAGGAAACAATAAAGCCACCTTTGTGTATTTTATCACAACGGTATACATCCCGATTATGCTACACGCGTAGTTCCTGTGACGCATTGGCGCTATATTGTCAGCAAGCAGCCACTAATTGACTAAATTCCTACACTCATGCCATTGCTGAACGCTGCTCGATAGATAGCTAATTACCTAAATGTGGCTTGTTAGCGTTCAATATGCTGCGACGCACGACGTGTAATGTTTGTATACCTGTAATTAATTATTCATATTATGTGAAAGTACTCTCGCATCGTTGTTTTAATATTTGTACTATATTCTATCAATAATCAATTTAAATATATTTATTCGACAGCATTAAATTTTATAATATATAACCATAATAGTTTATTTTTATCTGTACTTATTTAAAACAGTCTGTTAACGCGACGATTGTGGATTTGGTTCCCTAGTGGGAGAATATTTAAAATCTCATCAATAAAAATTGACCTCAAAGCTGTCTCTAAACTACTTAAAAAAAAGTAATGCTTACATATAATAGTTTTTTATTTATATTTACTCGTTTAAACAAAAAAATTCACCACAATTTCTATTCAAATCACTTAATTAAAGATATAAAACTTTATATAAAAATATAAGTTAAAAATATTAATATTTCAATTTTACACTAAAATGTATGACAAATTATCATGACTTAACAAAATTGGCGTAATGGCTTGCTTACGGAGCACATGAATATTCATTTCGGTTAAATTGCTAGGTGAAGCTTCACAAGCTTTATATTATATATATACATACTGTAAATACTATAATTATATCGTGTATGTAAATTACTTACTACTATACACATATACGAATATCTTAATCAGAATAAGTAGTCTACATGAAATATATTGTGGTGATCATATACTACTATATATATTTTTTTATATACACTGTATCCTGTACATAACAGGGTATTCACAGAGGACCTCACAGCTATATCTTTACCGCATCCTCTCCCTCGTATATCTTCACTGACGAAATGTGGAGACTAAACATTCCGTCCCAACTTAAGACACAATTTGTTTAGTGGGTAAAGAAAGGGTATGGAAAAGTTTTTAGTTTTTTTTTGCCAAAGCCCATCGATATTGAAGAAGTCGATAGAAGGTGCAGCCATCGTATTCACGTTTGTCTGTAAGCATGGTATATATATTGTTTTTTTTTAATTTATTGTTATATTTTAGCCATTATTTTATATATCTATCAAATACTGTTCCCAATATTAAACGATTTTGAAAGCTTATACTCTTGATATACTTAAATTAACGTCCTCGAGATCGATTAGATATTGCATATTATAACAACCATTCTAAACAATATGACAATCTGAAACATATTAGCGAAGCACATTATTATAGCCATCGTCGTGGCGCAGCGGCTCATCGTTTGACTGTGGCAGTTTCGATTTCCGTTTGAGGAAATTTATCATTTTATTTCTTCGCTGCGATAATAAGCCCAAGTGGGTTGTTTTGTTACAGCACTCAACACGTGATCTCTAAAATTTGCCAATATATATGGAGTTGCGTCTTTTACACTAGAGTTGTTGAGTTGACACGAGCTCCCCTGTAACCACTCTGCTTTATAAGGGAAAAATTAAAACTAAATATTTATTCATTTGATAGTACTGTAAAATGATTACACTTATTCGGCCAATAAGAGATCAGGTTCAACACAAATTGATTTACGTGTTTTCTACTAAAACCGATGTTTGATGTACCGAAATGTTGATTTTGAAAATAGGATTTATAGTAGCCAAAATTTGTTACTGAAACTGTAAAGTTAGCTTTAATTTTTGCTACCACTATAATTTATTTTTTAATACTTAATAGTATTTATTATTAGTATATCAATTCATACTGTTAATAACTTCGTCTCGCAAGTTCCATTGCTTGGAATTGCGAAATTTTTACCTTAGGTATTATATTTATATTATATTTTTCTATACTTATTTTATCTGTCCTATTGCCTCCAATTCACAAAGAATTTTTATTAAATTTAAAAACGATAATATTTAATAAAGTTTTATTCTTAACAACTAAACGTGCAGGTATCAGTCATGAGATATCCCCATCTCTACACACGTTGGAAATGATTACATAACATCTATGACGTAGTTGGAATCAGCACCAAGGTTCTTCAACAATGTATGTGGTAGTTGGGTAGTAACGTCTGAAACAAAAGTAAAATTAATTATATATGATAAAATTATTATTATTCAAATGTTTTATTTTTTATGAGCATGAGTAAAAGTACATATTATATGCAATTTTAGCTTTATTTAAATAAAATTAGCTAGCCATATACGAAATATAAATACGTTTTATCCACGCATCTGCCTGAATATAATAGGTTTTTTGTGAATATAAGCAATAAACTACTATAAACATAAGTTTTGTGTTCGATATATGTATATATAATATTGTAATTTTTACGTACAATAATTACTATTACTTATTATTATTCATTCAATTATAATTGTTTAGATAGATGTAGATTCGTAAGTACTTATTATTAAAATCATTAAAAGTTAATTTATTACATTTATTGTCCACCAGAAGAGTCTTGAATCGACTTGCTTGAAAAAAGATTGTTGTTTTTCGTATAACATTATCCTTAAGATTATAATACTTGCTAACATTAAGCCACTTCTAAGAAAAGAAAATATATTTTCTTTCTTTATTTTGGTTTATGTTCAAAATGTTAGTACGATGTTATTAAACACTTTTCTTTATGTTCATTCTTTCTTTGTTTTCTCTTTGTAAATATAAATTTACTATTATTTGATGTTTTTGTAATCTAAAATACTTCAATAAACATTTTGATATTATCTATAGCATATCCATTATACTACAAAAACTAAAATTGGAATGTTATTTTGTAATATTAAAATAACCGTGTTTTTACTTTTATGTTTAAAACTTATTCTTTAATCACGTTTTGCTACAATTTTTGCTTGTTCGTTCCGGCTAGAGTTTAATAGGTAATTATTCACTAGGACATATTCATATAAGATATCGGCAATTCAGTTTACTTAAGCAGCAAAGCCGCGAGCGAGTCGCTAGTTAAATATGTAATGGAGTATAATTAAAAACCGACTCTCCGGAACTAGTTAATAATATTGATATTGCTACTGGTAAATTATGTATGGTAATGATGATTTTATTTAAATAAATAAAAATATTCAAACTATTTACAACATCGTTTAGATATTTCGTTTTTTTAATAGCCTTCGGCAAAATATTATCAATATATTCGATAATTACCTGTATCCGCCATGTCCGTATCCACCACCATATCCGTAACCACCGTATCCGTATCCTCCGCCATAACCGTATCCGCCGCCATAACCGTATCCGCCCCCGTAACTTCTGCCATTTATGGCACTGCCTACCAAAGCACCACCGATCAGTCCAGCTTTGGCACCGATCACACCAGCTCCTAATAAACCGGCTCCAAGAGCTCCAGCCCCTATTATGCCGGCACCTAGGGCTCCAGCTCCTGTTAAATAAATAAATATTTCGATTATGAAACAAAAATCAATGTTAACATCTAGTAGTTGTTAGTGGAAAATGACTAAATAAGTTTCTTTATAATATATATTCAGGTATTTAATATAAATATTGAAAAACCACTGACAGGCATATATATGTTTACATTATACAAAAATATATTTATAAAAAGCAAAAAAAGGGACTAAGCAACGGAGTGTCTTAACACTAGGTTCGTATGGTTCCTGCAGTTCCCTCTGCCTACCCTGCCATGTGCGAGATAAAGCGTGAAGCTATAAAAAAAAATATTTATAAAAAACTAAAAAAATACTAAAAAGACTAAGTTTTAGTATAGTTGAAATAAAGATATTGTAAGAATAATATATAGTAATATAATATATTTATAGTGTTCTTAAAAATATTTTGTATCATTAAAATAAGAATATAGAATATAGAAAGATCACAAAAAAGTTAAAAACAAATTTTGAAAAGCTTCTTTAGCTACAATCCTTCGAGTTCCTATGAAAGCACATTGTGCTCATGAAAATATTAAACAAGATTATCAAAGACCTTGGCGATGTTTATAACAAATGAACGTATTTCGTTTGACAACTTTAATACTTTATTATTGTATATTTATGGAATATTTTCTTTAAGTGAAGTGACTATTGGGTTAATGTTTAACTCAATAATCACCTCATATACTATTTAATAATCATCTTATTATTTTGTAATAATAAACCTAACATATTAACCTTTGTGGCATTATCTATCAATGTCGAGTCGTGTAAAACTGGTTTAATATGAATAAACGGCCATTTTATATAAAATGAACTTGTCAATGTCATCTTTAATGATGTACCTTCCCTGAGTCGTGTATGGTTTTATACTATATAGTATTTTAAATAAAAAATAAAAGAATAATTATTTTTCTACGATACATGTCCTTTATAACATTATCAGTCTTCAATATCGACTCGTAAATAAAGTTCCAGGAGAGCGCGCCGTACTTGGCAACAATTTCACGCTGTTTTACCCTGCATATCAATAGCTTTTCTTGAATAATCTACGTTTTCTAATCTATTTTGCTTATAAACACCTTTTTTGTAATATCAATCCGCAAAATTAAGTTATGATTTAATTTTTAGCTCTTACTTTAATACTACATATCATTAAATAAGCTTTTATTACAGTTTAATTCATTTTTAAATATAGAATTAGTCACTTTTGGATATATTAACTATACTATTTTATATTCTTACTCATTTTTGGTAGTTCCAAAAAAATTTACTTACCCAGAAGTAAATGTCTTTTAGGTCTAATATTTTGAACAGGTTCAATTTGGACTAAGTCATGGTGCTCAACGGGTTGCAACACGTTGATCAAAGGGCCATGTTCCACGGCGAAGCTCACCGCGCACACCACCAACAAACTCAATACAACTGTACAAAGTTTCATCTTGGACTGAAAGAAAAATTAAATGAAAATATTTTATTCTACAAATAATAGAGAGTTTATAACAAATTGTGTACGAAAGTTGCTATAGTTAATATTTTGCACACTACAAATATTAACAATTATATCGCTTGTCAATTAGGTAAAATGTTTCTGAAATTTTAATATTTTTAACTATTTAAGTAAATTTAAAACAATAATTCGTTGAACATTTAGTATTTTTATTGTTTTAAAGCGTAATACTTTCAACCGGTTTTTTAGTATGGTCCATTCAAATCCTGCTGCAATCAATTTTTTTAAATTTTTTTAAGTATTTCGCAAACTTCTTTACCGCTAATTATTAGTTCGACCAAAAGCTAATAGTTTTATGAGTTAAACAATTATTTCAATAAACTATTTTTACAATAAATAAATTTTCGTTTAAAATTGTGACATTGCAAATAATTTAAATTTAATGATAAAACCTACCTGTCGAAATTATAGTGACACTATGACAAGATACACATTTACACTGTGCTCGAAGATCCTGCTTGCTACTTTTATAGGTCGCTCGGCCGTCCACAGCATATATCACTGAAGTCAATGATCCTCACGTGTCACAGCCACACCCTAATATTTATATTTTCTTTACATTTTCGCTACAAGAAGAATCAGTTGCTTTATAATTAGTGACATAGTTAATACAGCAAATAAACAGTTAAAACTAATCTTCCACAGAGCTTTTAAATAACAATTATTTATTAACAATGGACAAACTATTCATGTTAAAAAATAATTGCACTAAAAATAGATTTCAATTATATAAATAAAACAAACATATTTTGATTTCGTGTAACAAGACTAGAACTATTTTATAATCATACTTAAATTTAATGAAACATCTGAGGACCGTCGTGACGCAGAGGTGTAGCATCTGCCTGTTAAGATGGATTTTTCTATTTCAATTTTCTTCGCTCTGTAAACTAGGCAAAGCGCGGCGTTGAGTTCCGCCACTCAACACGCAATGCCTCGAAAACGGCGAAAAGCGGGGACGGAGAAAGCAGGGACTAAGCAACGAAGTGTCTTAACACTAAGCTAATATGGTTCCTGCAGTTCCCTCTGGCTACCCTGGCAAGTGCGGGATAGAGTGTGAAGCTAAAAAAATCTAAGCAAAATTTTCCTAATTGTATAAAATATGTTAAGTGTCAACTATAATGTCTTAAAGGCTCCATTTGCTATGAGATATATATGTAGTTAGAACGAAGTCATGACGTTTTCACGCTTACATGGGAATTCTTAGCTTTCGTAATCACATTAACTATACTATCCTTGAACAAAAACTGACTCAGAAAGACTTTACTGTAAGAATGCAGAATAACAAAAAGTGTATCCACATTTTAACCCATTTAGCAATATATGGGCTTCCGCATAAGTAAGCAAAACATATTGGCAACTTGACAGAACTACAGACTGCACTTGGGAAGTTTAAAAATTATATGTCATATCAAGTAAGTTGCGCTGTAGAATAACCTTGCAAATTAAATTATTATATACAACTTTCCTTTGTATTGTCTCTCTTTGTATAATAAGATAATATAAGAAGATATATAGATAGATATAGAATTAAATTGAATATTATTTAACATTTGGTTCCTGAATTTAATATAATTAGTGTATATCTATTATCATTCCCCAAAATAAGAATTAAACCCACAACGTTCGTTTCACAATTTAGAACCAATGTAGATACCAACGAAATTACATAAAGTTAAAAAATACCTATAAGTATAGTAATTGTTAAAATACTTTGAAAATTTCCTGTTAATTTAAATGATTATTTTATTCTCATAGTATTCGTGTTAATTGAATACCAAGTTTATAAGCAAACAGAAGTAAACAAAATTGTGCCCTTAGCGTGTTGCACGTGTCGTAGTGCAGAGTACTTGTATGCGGTGAAACTCTTTTGACGTTCAATAAAAGTTTTGTTCAGAAAAATTGTAGTGCATCCAAAAACAATTTAATTTACTCCAGAAGCGCGGCAACTCCATTAAATAGTTTTTCTATTATAAACTTGAATTACCTTTATGTCAATTGCAGTCGAATATAATTTTATATTTAATTCGTATTTATTATATGTACGTATGTACATCCCTTTTTGCTTTTAATTTGCAATGTGGATCTCTCAATCACTTTGCTAGTAAATAATCAAGCTTTAAATAATAAGCTATTAAACTGTTTTACGTTTTGTTTACGCGAGTGTGCCGAATTTAATGATGACTACAATACTATTAATATTCCGTAACAAAGTCGTAATCATAAAATTACAATAATTTATAGTTTTATGCGCAAAATTGCCAACAATTTTATACTATAGTATTTCAGTTATAATTATAAAAGTAAGTCCAATATTAAATAATGCCTTATTTCTATCACAAATATGTACCGTTTAACATTGCCTTAATGAGCATAAACAGTTACGTCAATAGAACAAATATTTTACAGTACAATGACTCATAGATTAATTTGCTAGAAAAAAAAAGAAAAAATTAAATGTTTAAAAACATACAATTTATTTGATACTATGTAAATTTTGGTACGTATTATTCAATACAAAATCAAGAAAAAATACGAATATCTTTCAATTGTCTAACGGCAAGATTACCCTATCTGTGTGTCCGTAAAAGAAAAATAATAAATTTGGAAAACATTCTATATTTACAGAGCAGGTTAGGAAAAGGCTTTATATAAAAATCAAACACGTACTCTTCTTTATCAGAGCGTGGAAATGAACTTTATTATAATATATAACTGCCCCAAAAGTTTGAATCCACAAAAATTGAGTTTACAATCAAAAACTGTATATTGTTGTATATTGTACAATATGCATTAATAATTTAGTGTTTATTTTTTTAAATATTATTAATACGTTGCTACTTATTTTACATAAAATAAACTAAGAAGAGTAAATTAGTTAGTTCTTCTTTCATATTTATATGGTAATACCAATTGAGGACCGTCGTGGCGCAGAGGCGTAACGTCTGCCTGTAACGTGACGGTTTCTGGGTTCGATCCCAGTCGGGGAAGATGGATTTTTCTTTTTTCGCCGACTGACCGACTTCCTTTTCCGTTTTCTTCGCTCTGGAAACTAGGCAAAGCGCGGCGTTTAGTTCCGCCACTCAACACGCAATGCCTCGAAAAAGGCGGAAAGCGGGGACGGAGAAAGCAGGTACTAAGCAACGGAGTGTCTTAACCCTACGTTCCCACAGTCCCTACAGTTCCCTCTTCCTACCCTGCCATGTGCGGGATAAAGCGTGAAGCTAAAAAAAATATGGTAATATAGTAAATATAGCAGTATTTCATTTATTTATAGGCATTTAATATAACTAAAAAATACAAAGCTACACCTATCATTCCGAACAAAATATCATTTTAAAAATCACACGTTTTTGGGGTTTGGCAGCTGTTTAGTTACGTTAATGTGTTTGTTCATGTAGGGCCACAGATGGAGGAGATAGGCAACATCTCAACAAAGATCCTCGTAATAGACATTTTTCATAAGCTTCGAGAAATTTTCTGTTTGCCATGTGTCTGCTCCGCTACATGCACACCAATAATAATATATAACCACGTATAACATTATATAATAATATATACCATTACATAACAATATATACCATTATATAACAATTTATAACTATATATAACTTAATAAATAAAAGCTAAACACTAAACTCATTCAGGGTACTCTTTATATTTTTATTCATACAGTACACAAGATTTTTACCAAATTGAGACTCCTTCGTTGTAAAGTCTAGGAAGTATTTATTTAGAAAGTTTTACTTATTTTAAAATGTCTTCTTTTATATTATTACCGTAATTAAAGGAAAATCACTTTATTATATTGTTTATTATAATAATGAATGTTAAATGTCAAATTGCTTATATTAAATAAGGTATTAAAAGAAAATTCCGTCAAGACGTCAACACTATAAGTATATTGACGTTTGTATATATAGTAGGTACGTGGGTTTTTTCGCTTCATTCGATTCTCGTTTAATTCTACAAATAGCTAAGAATGCCGAACTCTAGGTGTCAAGAACTTCGCTATATATATTTGTTATAATTTGAGGATTTTGAAGTGAAACTAAACACTGCAAATTTCTAGTACTCGGGTCGAAATATAACCTACAACTATAGCGTTTTTAGACAGACTCCTTGATTCTTTTCTAAAATGCTTTATTACAATATATTGTAAAAAAAAACTTTTTTAGTTATTATTTGTACAAATAAATACAGACAATACGCTACTAAATCAATTTTATTTATTACACTGGCAAAGTATATAGAATTTAGCATTTTATTACGACAACATGAAATATAGGCGCTGAGACGATGACCAATAATGAGCGAACAATGGAGAAAAGGCGAGTAAGCCTTATACCTAATTGACGTGAACTTTGCGGCTTACAATTTTATTGAATAAAAAGTAAGGTTACTTCCACTCACTTATTACTGCTTAAATTTTCATCAATCTTGTTATTAACTTGCCGTGAAATTCATACTATATATTTATAAAGTCATAAATGTTAAATTAAATTGACCTTGTAATCGCTTTAACCAATATACAGTAAATTTATCAGATCAAATGTAATATTAAAAAAACACATCCATCCATCTATCTGACCATCGATGGTTGTAGATTTGATTCCCGCTCGATACAATGAAGTATTTCTACTTCCATGCAAGGCAGAGTGCGTCGTTGAATTTTATCACTAATAAAATTATTAAAATATGTATATATACTTTCATTTGTCTGGACAATAAAAGACAATAAAAATATTAAAACTATTTAGTAAAATCAACGTGATAAGGAAAGTATATAAAAGACTGACAATAATTATAAAATTGTCTAATCGTTTAATTTACTTTCGGCTTAAGCATATTTCTATTAACACAAACCATGAATTTATTTTTTATGTCAATTCACATGCAATAGGTCGATGAACTGTCAAGGAAACAAGGTATACGTAAACACCTACCTATCATCACGGTCAAAATTCGCACTTAGTTTTACTCTATATGGGCAAACTTGTAATGTCCTTAAGCCTCGAATTCCTATGCAATTAGTTTAAGAATAATGTCTTTACAAATGTAATTTCTTAAAAATAGTACTACAAAAAAATTTCATACTATTATTAATACATTATTTTAAAGATATATTGCATCTAATTTTTTATTTATGATTTTTTTTATTTACAATCAATTTATAGCAATACTTTCTACTAGATTCGAATTTTATATTTAAATATATAATTCGAATATAGTAAATATTCTATTACGAATCTATTAGTTATTTTTTCTATTACGAATCTATTAGTTATTTCGAATTTTGTATGGTAAAGTGCATGAATGTAAAAATTTATAAGATGACAAATGGAGTCGTTGAGTTCTGCCCAGGAATTTCTCGTGGAACTTGGGCAAAAGTAGAGAACGTAGTGTCTTAGCACTAGACATAGTGCGAAGCTAAAAAAGTATGAGTGATTTTACGTAAATATTCTGAGCTTAACATTTTTTCATCTCAAACTACAATATATTAGCACTTTAAAATGTTATTAGTTAAGCAAATCTTATGTAAATGTTCATGCTATATCATCGTGAGTCGACAGAAAATTCCCATGCTAACGTTTATTTTTATAAAGTTCTCGTATATTGACTTGGTTAATTTAAAAAGTTTAATTTAATAAATAAATAAATAAATAAACTTGGTTAATTTAATAAATATATACTTTTTTTTTCTTTTTTTTTTAGCTTCACGCTTTATCCCGCACATGGCAGGGTAGGCAGAGGAAACTGCAGGAACTATAAGAACCTAGTGTTAAGACACTCCGTTATTTAGTCCCTGCTTACTCCGTCCCCACTTTCCGCCGTTTTTAGGCATTACGTGTTGAGTGGCGGAACTCAACGCCGCGCTTTGCCTTAGATGCCAGAGCGAAGAAAAATGGAAATAGAAAAATCCATCTTCTCCGACTGGGGATCGAACCCAGTAACCGTCGCGTTACAGGCAGACGTTGCGCCTCTGCGCCACGACGGTCCTCGTCCTTATACTTTCATATTTCATAAAATTACTAACTGACTGTAAATAAGTCATAAAAAGATAGTAAATTATTACCAAAAACTGTTATATGTTTGTCTACGTTACAAATTTAAAATGTATAATACAATTTAAAAATATAAATCGATGTTAAAAAATAAAGTGTTTCACAGAGGGTCCTCACAATACGTACTTTCATTGCTCAGCTTTAAATAGGCAGTAGATATTTTTTTGATATCAAAAATATTTAAGTGTGAAAAAATTACTATATTTTTTTAACTTCACGCTTTATCCCACACATATCAATATAGGTAGAGGGAACTTCTTAAATGGGAATCAAACCCACAAACCTTCCACCAGTATTCTGTATATTTATCCACATTACAAGGTAAAACAAATAAAAAGCTTAAAGCTCAAAAATCTATTCATAATTGCACGGTCGTGTTTAACTAACAATGTAATATAAGAGCTAGATACGCTCGCGCCGGATGAATTAGCTTCTTATCTCTTAAACTCAACAGGCATCATTTGTAAAGTACTGGGATTTTCCAAAAATTCACAACTCTTAAGAATTTTACTAGTGTGAAGGCTGCTTCTGCATTTGAGGAAGCCTTATTTGAATACTATTTTAATCTTTTATTTTAATTTTCGCATGTGTCAAAACACATTCGTCATATTCAAAATATATTTAGTCATATTAACAAAAAGTCAATTATTGGTTGAAATTTCTGCTTAGTTAGCTTTAGGTCAATAAGGAGAAACATTACAAAAAAAGATAAAAATTATATATATAAAGTATATTTAAAAAATAACAACCTGCACTAGCTTATATTATTCGAATTTGTTATAAATATTATAACAAACACAAACATCAACACTGGTATTATATTAATATGTCCATCGGTTTTTATAGAATATTATTGAATAAACAAACATGAGGCGAATTTTACAGTGGCATTGGCATTGAGCCGTGACATGGCTAAAAGTTACAAATGTCATTTACTTCAATTTAAAAAATTAATATTATACAATGGCAACTCTAATTCATACATATTTATTTTTTCAAAATCTATTTTTTATATAAATGGCAATTTACAGACTATATATTAAAATATTTTTTGCTTTTCATAGTTGTCACTAGCGATGACGACCATTACTGGCTCTTGATTGACGTCCATAAGCTTAAGCTATTTAATAAAAATGACGTGGAATACATATTGGTATTTTTTTATATACAGGAATATTGCCATCGGGATCGTATTTTTATGTCACTTAATAGCCTATGCTTATTTTTTCTATCTATTACATATTAAAAAATACCCATTGGCTTCAGCTTGTAACTACTTCTAAATTACTAAACGGTGCTTTCTTGATTTCTAAACGCACATGATGCTTCAACAGAAATCTTAAGCACCTTAGCCGGACCAGCTGAAAAAAATTAAATAAATTTTAATTAATGTTCGTGAGATTTCAATACGTTTCTTAGAAATTATAATAACCTGATAACGTTACTATTTATACATAAACTTGGGATCCGCATTCCTTCAAACCCATCAAATTCGGGTTTTACCGACACTCCAAAGTATACTTAATAATATAATTTACAAATTATTCACAACGATATTATATAATTCGGTTCGTAAAACCTGTCGCATAAATAACCAGCTACGAATATAACACTGAATTACCTTACGTTTGCATGGTTTATGTTTAAAAACGGTTAATATAATAAAATACAGAAATTGTATACAATATAGAAATTGTAAATATATTTCTACCGTATACATTACAATGTTACGAAGTGATTATGCAGAAACAGAAAATAAGGTATTTTATGCCGGGAATTAAATTGGACGAATTAGACCTTTCAATAAGCACTTAATTACATTTATTAATATGAAACATCGACTTCATTTTATATCGGTCATACATTTTAGTTAAAATATTAACTGTCTGTAATATATTTTGGGAATTCTCTGTCATTATTGAGGTTAACTTCGTCAAGCCAATCTAAAAGTATATTTAAACAATTATTAAATCATCAATCTGAAAAGGTTACAGACATTAATAGATTATATTTTATAACATACTATATTTACTCTGTGGACTGGTCAATTGTGTTAAACAAAATGTTGGATAAATAGGTCAAATCCATACGATACATGTCAGTATAATTTGCAATGTTTGACTAAATCTTAAAGAACTTAACTTGTATGTATCTTTATTGCAATATTTATAAACAATTAAGTAACTGATATCATTAACTCTTGTCTTTCTAGTTATAAATAGGGACTATAAACTATTGAAAAATGTTTTCGAAACGTTTGAATGTTTCGAAAACATTTTTCAAGTGTGAAAATATTTTAAAAATGTGTCCCAAAAATTCAATGAAGTATATGCCATTACTCGAGTTGAAGAGTTTAATTTAAAATTGATTTAATTAAAAGATACTCAATTTCGCTCATTAACATTAATAAAGCTAAATAAAATAAAATAATAATAAAAAAAAAACATTAATAAAAAATTAATATAAACGTTTAAATAAATAACTTACTGGAAATATTAGAAATAATAAGTAAAGTACAATCTGAATAATGACGGCGTTTGAGTCCTTCATTTACTATGTGATAAACAAACTTTAACTTTACGAAACAATAATGCGTACTAAAATATTGCCTCAAAGAAATCGAAATATGATATTAATGTTAAGGAATAGACGTTTAGCAAAAATTGTAACTGGTTTATTAGGAAAGAAAAAAAAACGTATACAATTTAAACTAGCTAGACTTCTTGTATAGTATACTAGCAGCACTAGTGTATCAGATTTACTCATTCAAATTTTTAAACTTTAAGCCGTCTTTTGTTGTTAGAATTAGCGGAGTAATAACAATATGTCCAGCATTTGCATGGTGTCACGGTCGTTCATCAATTACTTGCAATAATGATCGTAAAGATCTGTTAATTTTGTATACATTACAATTGAAGACCTAACGTTGTAACTAATAAATATTTCTTTACAATATCTAACTAACCTTTTGCAGTTGATTATGAATTATTGATAAAAATAGGCACCATTTCATCATTTGACATTTCAATGATAGTCATAATTAGGCAACGATACGAAATCCATACGGCCTATGGTTTATGGATAAATATCTGCTATGTAAATTATCATACGCATTTCAAAATTACTAACGAAGGTTGTAATTTCCATTTGGTGACACATCGACAAATAAGCTTTCGCAATTCTGTTCTATTTAATATAAGGTCGAAAAAAAATATAATGCTCACCTCTCAACTTCGACGTATCTTGGCGCATGACTGTAATATAAACCCAAAATGTATATAAATAAGCGTAATACAATAAATAAATGCTACACCATAATAATGGCAATTGACATAAATGAATAAAATAAAATAATAACAAGTAACATATAAAATAATAAGCAATAATTTCTCCGATAAATATTTCTAGCAAATTAGTTATGATTAGTTGTATAAGATATATTTAAATAATATTTTACATATAATGCAATAAATATATAATATATGTTGGTTAATATGTTAGTGATTACCGTGCATCAGTTTGAATAATAACTCTTCTGGGTACTGACTGTTTTTTCTTGAGAGCTAGCGCACCCACCACTCCGGCACCCACTGCACCTACTTTCACTGCCTTCAAACCTAAAGCCCCTGCAACATTTAAATGAACAAAAACCATAACATATTTTCTTATACAATAAATAAGAAATTTGTGACGATGGATGGATGTCTTTGCAGGCTTCACGCAAAAAAGATAAAACATTTGCAGTTATATAGATTATATAAAATTATGTGAATTTTATATAATCTATAAATAAATAATATTGCAGTTCATGCGAGTGAATTCTCGGCCGACAGTTAGTAGAACATTTAAGAAAAAGTATAAGAGATAAATAAAACTATTGACATAACCAAAATAAAAAAAAATACATTCAATAGATAAAACACTTTTCTATAATTAATTATTAACCAGTTATATGATTACGGTAAAATTATACGTTATAAATTAATCAATTTAACCGGTCCAGATACATAACGGATGCGGTATAAATAAAAAATGTTGAATATTCTTAAGTGAGAGAAGACACTGCGGGAATTATTTTAAGTACACTTTGAAGTAAAATAAAAATCTTCATAAACACTATATAAGTAAACCAGCTATGCAACCGACAACACAATCGAAACTGTAATACACTTACATATATTATTTTTAATAACAAAAAAATAATATTAAGAAATGTCTTAGTAATAAAAATAATTTAATTCTTATAAAATTATTTTATATAATTATAATTTATTTCAGTACTTAAACAATTATAAAATATTAAATAATTCGATAAAATTTTATTTATGATATTGTTAAATTTATTACAATATGTCATCAGAAAAATCTTTGACTACTATTGAAATAACACAATTTTACCCTGATATTAAATGAGCTCAAGGTTTCCTTATTTAAGTTAGACTTCATTTGATTTCATAACGTTTTCGTTATAGGCTTAGTTTATTTAACCTGGTTAATGAAACTCAAAGTCAGTCTAACTCAGTTTGCACATAAAACTATATTTCGTCACTACAACACTATTAAAATAATGTATGGTACAAGTATAGTAGAAAACTCTCTAACCATACGAAACGGTTGTGAATTCGCTTTCCATGTAACTAAATAATAAAAAAATATAAATCAGTACCTTATATAATGGAATACATTCTATCCACACATACACAATACTCTGTACTCATATATAAATTTCATACTCGTATAGAGAAGGTTAACGCGAGAGAACATAGTGTTAAGATATTTTGTTGCTCACGTACCAACTAATTTAAGAGACATTATTGTGGCGAAATTTAACGCCGCGCTAAATTACCAAAACGAAGAAAGGAAAATAATTTATTTCTCCAAGTGATTATAGAACGACAGGCAGACTGGGCGATAAATAATAATGAAACATATTTTTTTATGATTTTATGTAGGTCAACTTAGATAGAATGTTTTTTTTTGCTTAAAATATTATAACCACAGTAGTATTTAACTAAAACATATAAATCGACATTTGCCTCTAAGGGTACAGTGGCTTATCAATTTACTTACCAAGGATTAGTTTCTTCTTAAGGAGCAGCAGACCTCTTTTCGTTCTCGCGCTCCTTTCATGCACTGGCGTTTCATACAGTGACTCGTGGATATTTTGTACTTCAGCTTGAGTATTTTCTGGGTACTCATAATGCACGCTCGCTGCAACGACGGCCACGAGACAAGCCAGAACAATAATAGTAGAGGACTGCATGTTTTCTATCCTAAAAAAATAGACATACCTTTATTACATCCAACTACAATTTGTAGGTGTCTAAAAATAATATAACCAAAATAAGCCTAGACTTCACAAACCATGCAGTGGAATCTTGTATTCTCATATTCTAAAAAATTCCACCTACGTCTCAAAAATCAGTACCAATGCTGAAGAAATTCAAATACAGAGTATGTACTGAATACAAAATATTCGTTGGTACGTAACAGCAAGGCGCCAGGGATGATTTAATATGGAGCAGACAGGTTTACAAATCGTAGACTTATATATGAGGATGCACACGACTGAACGAACTGATTTATTAACCACGAAATGCCACAAGTCATTTCGAGGAATTACTTAATGTGAACATTGTAATACGTAATTTGATAAATATGATACAATAACTACTAACACTAAAATACAACGACACATATGATTCTGCAAAATAATTAGGAACTTGTGCTTTTATTTTAATAATATTTAAAAATTCATAAGTATTACAGATAATTTTATTATATAGGAACCTAAAAAGCTTAAAAACAAATTATGTAAGTGAAGCTTACAGAAGGATAGGGGAATAAGTGACAATCGCTCTATGCGTCGAAGGTCATTTATTGCGCGTAACCTCCAAGCTCTAAGTAGAGCAACAAAACAAATAATAGCTACCTACGTTATTTATGTCAATCGAAATAGACACCTGACCTTTTGTTGCTTATTTACTCTTTATTTCACACGATATATTACTCATATAATACTGATTAATTTCTAGGATATTTGGTTAAGTTAAAATTGATTATACTTTCACACTTTTCCTGTATTCTGCTGGACAGAAAAGGGAACCTAGCGTTGAGACCCTCTATTCCCGTAACTTCTAACTTTCGAGACGTTGCCTGTAGAGTGGTGGACCACAACGCCGCTTTTGTTTTTGCCAGAAAAATAAAAATAACTTATTTTCTCCGAACGCAAATCGAATCTGAAACCGCGTTTACATTCAGATGTAAACTTGTTTTCTATGATCTTTGAAATATAAAGTGAATATTTATTTTTGAACACACTATACATGCGCTGTAAAATCCTGATTAATGCTATTTCAATTTGAACGAGGAAAGCGAACATATTTCGATACGACGTTTCTAAAGAGTGAAACGACCGTTGCAAGGAAACATTTCAGTGAAAATTGAGACATTTCTATTTGGTTTTCCTTTAAATATCTCTTTGACGGAAGAGCACAGTACGTACAAAGAAACCAAGAACTTCGCTATCTATAGAAATACTTTTATTGCAAGCTTACAATTATAAAACTATTTATGTATAAAAAGTATGTTCAATATTGACTAAAGAACGTAACTTAATTTAATAATTTATTTTAATATTCTATTTAATTTGATATGGGAAAACGCAATGTTATTTCTGAAAAGATATTTTATTCAATTGGTGGGAGTAACTTCTGGAAACAGTATTTGAAATAAAAATCATTACTATATTAGAATAAGTTACATATGTACATACTTATGTACATGAAAACAAGTAAACATTGAAAGCGTAGTGCGTAATATCACTCGTAAATCGTGAAGTGTATGTAACGTTTGGAATACTAAGTGGAGGTAAAGGATGCGGTACCTTGGTAGCTTTGTTTGAACACAACACAGCACTGCAGCGATCACTAACTCACAGATGACAATGAGGAGCTATCGAATTCTTTTATAGATTGTAAATGTGATGCGACGTGGTAGGGCAGATGGTCGATGCACGCTAGGCGTTGCGCATAGTTCATGGGAAACGTAGTTGAACCAACTTAACGGATTATAACTAAAGATACAACAAAAAATTCCAGGTGCTCATTTAAATAGTACTTGATAATTTTTTACAGGGTTTCAATGCAATTAACGCGAGGACCAGACGACCTTAATTCAGCTAGTCAGAAATTGTTGGAAGTATATAATTATAGGGTTTTGTTAAACGTCGTCGACCTCATAGTACTGTATATAAGTATCGTTTATTAAAGTAAAAAGTGCAAGATAAAGCCTTAAAAGAAAGTCGCCATCGTAACTAAATAGTTATGAATGTTGCTGAATGTCTTTTTATGTGACTTTATAACTAACAATAAAAAAAACAGAAGAATAATAATAGTAAATAAAAAAAAAATCTAAACGGATATACTCAATAACCAATAGTTACTTTGTTATTTGTATCTTCACGCATTTATAGAGATTCTCGGAGAATTATTACACTACATTCTGTACATATACCTAAGAGCCATAGAAATATTTATCTAACAATTAAGTATGATTTTCCCCAAGCAGTACTCAAATCCACAATGGCGCAATTAGTAAGGCACATGTCGTCAATATATCGTTGGCGTACATTAGTTATTAGTTATTATACTTTTAGCTATATGCCTTTTTGACAGAAATGGCACTGGTAAGTATATAAAGAAATATATATATATATATATATATATATATATATATATATATATATATATATATATATATATATATATATATATATATATATATATATATATATATATATATATATATATATATATATATATATATATATATATATATATATATATATATATATATATATATATATATATATATATATATATATATATATATATATATATATATATATATATATATATATATATATATATATATATATATATATATATATAATTACTGCCTGTAAACGCGACGGTTTCTGGTTTCGATTCCCACACGGGAAAGATGGATTTTTCCATTTTCTTCTGGCAACTAGGCAAAGCGCGGCGTTGAGTTTCGCCACTCAACACGCAATGCCTCGAAAAAGGCGGAAAGCAAGGAACGGCAAAAAGCAGGTACTAAGCAACGGAGTGTCTTAACACTAGGTTCGTATGATTCCTGCAGTTCCCTCTGCCTACCCTGCCATGTGCGGGATAAAGCGTGAAGTTATAAAAAAAATATATATATCTTTATAATAAATAATATTGACAATTTTTTGACCTCTTAAATTATTCAAATACGTAAATCCTCATGCAGTAGGCATTTCGAAATAGCAAGCATACATTAACGCATAAGACTAAAATAAATGTGCTTATGGTGCTTAGAAAATACCTATGTATTTTAAATATATGTTTTTTTGTATTATCGTTTATAATATATTACGAGATTATTTAATAATATGTACCTATTAAATCATAAATGCTTGAATGAATACATTGCGGTCGTCTGCCTCTTACGGCGGATGTAGTGTTCATAATAATAAAATGTGAATTCCATTTAATATTCGTTTTACAATTACAATTATATGCAAAGGCATATTAAGCAAAGCCCTAATGTTCATTATTTTAATTATTTTAACACTATATATCCACGTATTTTGATTTTTTTGAGTACGCCTAGACCTTTAAGATTAATTTAATAAGGGTATTTCATAACAAGATATTAAGCGATTACTATTAAGTACTACCTTGATACTTTAAGTATATATTTATGAACAATTAAACGCAATGATTTTAATTTTTTGTTGGTATGCGAGAATAATTTACATATAAATATACTTAATTTGTTTTTTTTTATTTAGTTCTTTATATAGTATCTACACATTATATGACTATGTTACTGCTAGTCCATATATGACTTTTCTATTATGTAGTTCCAATAATCTATGCCGATTGATAACGCTGTATTTAATTTATTAATAACAATCGTAAACGTATAATGCAAATAGTCAGGAAAATCCCTTATACAACAATCGCTCATAGTTTTTCAATGAGCCTGTTTAAGTTACGGTCAGACGAACCGCGAATTGAACGTGATTTCGTGTAGTATGATCATGTAACATCTAATTACGTCAAATCGCGTGGCCCAAGTGACATAAGGCTGTTACAGTTTGCGCCTCAGCAACGGCACACGCACCGTAGACTACAAATAAGTTTACACTCACGCTGGAGTGTTACAAATTAGGCTAAAGAGATAATTTTGTTTCCTACAAGAACTTCTTTAAGGTGGCACGGATACAAGTTTGTAAATATTTAAATAAATAGAATTACTCAAAATTTGTTATACTTTTTGACGGCTCCATTCTTCGAATAAAAAAAATAAAACTCTTAAGGAATCACTTTGCTGTTCGACTATATGTATGTCCGACTATTTATACTATTCGTCTCAAGAAAATCCAAGTGGATGTATCAAGTGGTAATTAATAAATATACAGGCTTAAAGTCCCTTGGAGTATACAAAACCGAAAAAATGAGCGCTTATATTTCGTTGTTGCCGCATTTTGCGAGAAATTCGCTGATTATTCAAAACCTAAAGGGCGCTTCTAGTTGACCTATGTTTGTGAAATTTGGCAATATGTGATAACTAAAAATATATACTTTATAGATCTATCCAAAAAAAGCCATTACAAACTTAATTGTAACACTAAGTAGTACTTTCTAGTAACCTACAAATATAAAATAGGTACGAAGTTTTCAGTACATGAGTTAGACTCGAACTTAACTGAAATCGTCATAGAATTACGCTACATACGCGACGATTAATTTAAATAATAAATTATTTTACAATACTTTTCCCTGTTATTATTAAATCATATTCATTAACCAAGTCTCCCTGTAAAATATTTCTAGTTACGCCCATATTCAAATTTATATATCAAACCGGCCGTACAGCACTATCTAGATATCATTTTTAATTTATTTTGAATCACAAGTACCATTGTTTCGGGTCCACCATCGAAAAAAGTGAATTTACAGTACAGTTTCTCCGTATACGATTTTATATTAACGCCATCGGCGATGAAAGAATACATTGAAGTGACCTTGCGAAACTAACTAACGGCTAACAGATCCACTTCCTCAGGTTTTGTTATTATATAATTTTTTTTTTTATTTCCATAAGCAATTATAGTGAAGTTTACTTTTCATTCAATTCTACTAACAAAGAAAATATAGTAAGTATATGTGAATAGAATAAGTATTCATAGAATAGTTTAACAAATGCTTGACGTGATTCTTTTTAGATTAACCATTCGTGATTCTTTAGGTGACACAAAAAAAACCACCAACAAATACAGCAATTATTTCATGATATCGTTGTGATATCGATATCCTTTCTGACATTAGCGTGCACAAACACACAGATAAAGAGACAAAATATATGATTGGATATAGAGGTATCATCTACAGAATCTTTTTATTTCTTTTACATTTTGAATGTAAAGATAGCACGTTTTTATATTTTTATTTTATGTATAGATAAAGGAGGTCAGGGTGACCAGGTTCATATAAAAAAGTTTTTGGAAATAATCATAAATTATTAATAACCATTTAACAAAAATTAGCTCGAGTTGCCTCAATGGTCAGAGCTGGCAGATTTCGAACTTGGTGACCCAAAGAAAGGCCCAGCTTAAGCTACCAGAGACCGAAAACTCTGCCGCCTCTGTATCTCGTTATCTAATCTCTCACGGTCACGACATATGTATAAAGTTATAAAACTATTTTTGTTTTCAAACATATTTGTGCAAAATAATGATTCCATTACATTCATCGGATCAGAGTCGTAAGTAAGAACTCTTTGTAGATTTGTCCCATTCATCTGACTTCATAATACATATAAATAATTTTATATATATATATATATATATATATATATATATATATATATATATATATATATATATATATATATATATATATATATATATATATATATATATATATATATATATATATATATATATATATATATATATATATATATATATATATATATATATATATATATAATTACTGCCTGTAAACGCGACGGTTTCTGGTTTCGATTCCCACACGGGAAAGATGGATTTTTCCATTTTCTTCTGGCAACTAGGCAAAGCGCGGCGTTGAGTTTCGCCACTCAACACGCAATGCCTCGAAAAAGGCGGAAAGCAAGGAACGGCAAAAAGCAGGTACTAAGCAACGGAGTGTCTTAACACTAGGTTCGTATGATTCCTGCAGTTCCCTCTGCCTACCCTGCCATGTGCGGGATAAAGCGTGAAGTTATAAAAAAAATATATATATCTTTATAATAAATAATATTGACAATTTTTTGACCTCTTAAATTATTCAAATACGTAAATCCTCATGCAGTAGGCATTTCGAAATAGCAAGCATACATTAACGCATAAGACTAAAATAAATGTGCTTATGGTGCTTAGAAAATACCTATGTATTTTAAATATATGTTTTTTTGTATTATCGTTTATAATATATTACGAGATTATTTAATAATATGTACCTATTAAATCATAAATGCTTGAATGAATACATTGCGGTCGTCTGCCTCTTACGGCGGATGTAGTGTTCATAATAATAAAATGTGAATTCCATTTAATATTCGTTTTACAATTATAATTATATGCAAAGGCATATTAAGCAAAGTCCTAATGTTCATTATTTTAATTATTTTAACATTATATATCCACGTATTTCGATTTTTTTGAGTACGCCTAGACCTTTAAGATTAATTTAATAAGGGTATTTCATAACAAGATATTAAGCGATTACTATTAAGTACTACCTTGATACTTTAAGTATATATTTATGAACAATAAAACGCAATGGTTTTAATTTTTTGTTGGTATGCGAGCATAATTTACATATAAATATACTTAATTTGTTTTTTTTTATTTAGTTCTTTATATAGTATCTACACATTATATGACTATGTTACTGCTAGTCCATATATGACTTTTCTATTATGTAGTTCCAATAATCTATGCTGATTGATAACGCTGTATTTAATTTATTAATAACAATCGTAAACGTATAATGCAAATAGTCAGGAAAATCCCTTACACAACAATCGCTCATAGTTTTTCAATGAGCCTGTTTAAGTTACGGTCAGACGAACCGCGAATTGAGCGTGATTTCGTGTAGTATGATCATGTAACATCTAATTACGTCAAATCGCGTGGCCCAAGTGACATAAGGCTGTTACAGTTTGCGCCTCACCAACGGCACACGCACCGTAGACTACAAATAAGTTTACACTCACGCTGGAGTGTTACAAATTAGGCTAAAGAGACAATTTTGTTTCCTACAAGAACTTCTTTAAGGTGGCACGGATACAAGTTTATAAATATTCAAATAAATAGAATTAGTCAAAATTTGTTACACTTTTTGACGGCTCCTTTCTTCGAATAAAAAAAAATAAAACTCTTAAGGAATCACTTTGCTGTTCGACTATATGTATGTCCGACTATTTATACTATTCGTCTCAAGAAAATCCAAGTGGATGTATCAAGTGGTAATTAATAAATATACAGGCTTAAAGTCCCTTGGAGTATACAAAACCGAAAAAATGAGCGCTTATATTTCGTTGTTGCCGCATTTTGCGAGAAATTCGCTGATTATTCAAAACCTAAAGGGCGCTTCTAGTTGACCTATGTTTGTGAAATTTGGCAATATGTGATAACTAAAAATATATACTTTATAGATCTATCCAAAAAAAGCCATTACAAACTTAATTGTAACACTAAGTAGTACTTTCTAGTAACCTACAAATATAAAATAGGTACGAAGTTTTCAGTACATGAGTTAGACTCGAACTTAACTGAAATCGTCATAGAATTACGCTACATACGCGACGATTAATTTAAATAATAAATTATTTTACAATACTTTTCCCTGTTATTATTAAATCATATTCATTAACCAAGTCTCCCTGTAAAATATTTCTAGTTACGCCCATATTCAAATTTATATATCAAACCAGCCGTACAGCACTATCTAGATATCATTTTTAATTTATTTTGAATCACAAGTACCATTGTTTTGGGTCCACCATCGAAAAAAGTGAATTTACAGTACAGTTTCTCCGTATACGATATTATATTAACGCCATCGGCGATGAAAGAATACATTGAAGTGACCTTGCGAAACTAACTAACGGCTAACAGATCCACGTCCTCAGGTTTTGTTATTATATAATATTTTTTTTTATTTCCATAAGCAATTATTGTGAAGTTTACTTTTCGTTCAATTCTACTAACAAAGAAAATATAGTAAGTATATGCAAATAGAATAAGTATCTATTCATAGAATAGTTTAACAAATGCTTGACGTGATTCTTTAATGATTAGATTGACCATTCGTGATTCTTTAGGTGACACAAAAAAAACCACCAACAAATACAGCAATTATTTCACAATATCGTTGTGATATCGATATCCTTTCTGACATTAGCGTGCACAAACACACAGATAAAGAGACAAAATATATGATTGGATATAGAGGTATCATCTACAGAATCTTTTTATTTCTTTTACATTTTGAATGTAAAGATAGCACGTTTTTATATTTTTATTTTATGTATAGATAAAGGAGGTCAGGGTGACCAGGTTCATATAAAAAAGTTTTTGGAAATAATCATAAATTATTAATAACCATTTAACAAAAATTAGCTCGAGTTGCCTCAATGGTCAGAGCTGGCAGATTTCGCCCTTGGTGACCCAAAGAAAGGCCCAGCTTAAGCTACCAGAGACCGAAATCTCTGCCGCCTCTGTGTCTCGTTATCTAATCTCTCACGGCCACGACATATGTATAAAGTTATAAAACTATTTTTGTTTTCAAACATATTTGTGCAAAATAATGATTCCATTACATTCATCGGATCAGAGTCGTAAGTAAGAACTCTTTGTAGATTTGTCCCATTCATCTGACTTCATAATACATATAAATAATTTTATACGTAAAATATGTTTTATCAATCTTTATTCTAATAATTCAGTGTACCAAGTTAATAAAAAATATTGATTACGCCATCTTCTGGATACTGCTAAATTTATATTGTATACGCAGACTTATAAACGCTGGCAATGTATCTTATATATCTGCAATACTTATCGTTAGATGGCGCTGGTAAAAAATTAGCGCCATCTAACGGTAGTACAACGAATATGATTAAATATTTCCTAACAGAGGTCGCTGAAGTCCAATTCTAAACAGCTGTTCAAAGATTGTTTTGCTCTGAACTCGCAGTTAACTTCACTCTTGTTCTCTGCCAGAGACTAAAGAAAAGTTGGCCAGTCAGTGAGATTTTACATTGTGATATGTGGTGTTGGTTCTATCAAAATTTTAATTTTGTTGACAAATTTTATATAAAAAAGTAACTAAACAATATCTTTATACATAATTATATGTTTTCTTTATCAAATATAAGCAACAAAGTAACGTTATTGAGTGCCATTCAAATTTTTGTGTCGTTTTACCTTTCACAAAGAGATTTAGTTTTCTCATCCGTGCGCATTTTACAGGAGATACCACCTATACAACAATCATTGTAAGTATTAAATATCAAATACATAAATATTCTTTTGAAATTAATATAGATTAGTTATAGAATGTTAATAATATAAAATTTTACACATTTATTTTCTAAATATGTTCAATATAATACCTTCAGTTATTGGTTATTAAATTCACTTATTTCATTATGATATGCATGTAAAAGAAAAATATGCTTGATATTCTTTTAAATTACGCTTATAAGATGATTCAACCATCTATGGTATAGATGTCAAAATTATCTCACCCTAAAAGACTATATACGAAGTTTCCAATTTTCTTTGTCATCATAATAGCTGAAATTATTTTTTTAATCTTGTCATGTTGACATTTTTGTAAGCAAATATGTTTTAAATAGCCATAATTAAATTACCTTTGACTACTGTGTATAATATAGGTAACCTATTTAAGCATTTTAGAAAGTGTCTAGATACCATTCTCAATATATATAAGTTATATTAAAATTAAGGTCGTTGCAGCTCTCTAAATTGGCATATTGCATATGGTGACCATTCACTCTAACAGAACTAGTTCCATTTTAGTATATGTGCTAATTACTAATATAGCATCGTAATATAAATACTGGAAAACATTGAAATAGTTGTGACATTTAAATGTATAGTATTACTTACTTAAATAAGCTTAGTTTATACTGAATTCATTCATATTTAGCAGTATTGTCATAGCGTTGCCCTTCAATATATTTAGACTATCATGACACAGCGTAACAGCATTTGGCCGTAAACATGTTGGATAAGAGTTTGATCCCCACATGGGGGATTGATGATACTTGCTTATATTTCGTCACTTTAGCAGACACAGTATAGTACTGTAAAAGTTATCAACACACTTCTACTTCTTCTTCTCTTTAATTATGGAGTTTCGATATCAACACACAATATCTCATACCAGAAAATGATTAACAGAGTGTGTCAACAGTAGGTTCCATCTACCCTTCTATATGGGAAAAAGCAGAAGCTGTGTATCTATGCCACATTATTTCTATGCTTTTGTTTTAAGTATTGGTTATGTAACAAATTCAAAATAAGTTTTTTATATAAAACAGAGATGTAAACACAGATTATTTGTTTCACTTTCTTGTCTTTATAATATATGTAAAAGTGATAATACATTTTAGTAAATATGGGCATACATTATTTCTACATAATGAACACTATAAAAATCATATACATTTATATATGGAGTAAGGATGGGTAAACATTTAAACAGTTATTTGAATTATTATAAAAATTGTGTAAATAACACAAATATTTAATAAATTCTTGAAGTATATAAGACCATTCATAGGATTGTAATATTATCGAACATGTTTTTAAAACAGCTTGATTTTCATTTTATTTTTAATTTATCTAAATCGTTCCATGTTTGTTGTTATGCAAAGTTTTATTTGTTCTATTTAAGTAAATCATAAAACTCGTCACATATATTTTAGATAAGAAGATGATCAGATTTTGTGTAAAGTAACAAATAAATAGTATGTTAAAAATAATTGTGTTCAAGGAACTTGATTAACATTTACATGAGCTAAGTGGAAGACTAGAGTGGGTCAGTTTACGCTTCCGCATCAGTGGCCGAACGACAACGCGGATCTGCATCTTATCATTTGTTAAATATACTTGCTGTTCCAATAACTAATTCGACAGATTAGCGGGATATATTCGAGTCGAATGCATATTTTTTAGACTCATATAATATATTATGTCAGTTCAACATTTTGAATATTTCAAATATAACTTGTGCGGATACTAACACGAACAATGTTAGCCTCTGCGTCTATTATCACAAATTATAAGAGTTATCACTTATGTATAGATCGGTTAATTATTAAAAATGTTATATTTCACATACCGAACAATTTTCAATTATTTAGTAATTTAAAAGGAGCACCAGAAAATGTTTTGATATTTTGTTATTGTTGTTAGATCTCGTGTCGTGTTATATAACAATTAGTAAGCTATTAAGACACAAATGTTATATACGACGTAGTCGACTTATATGGTATAATCAGCAAAAATCAATAACCGAATGTAACCAAGATAACAAGAACATGACTTATGAGTCTTTGTTGTTTACACGCACAAAGTAATCTTGACCCACTTGGTTAGACCTAATTTTTATTAATTCACTTATTCACTTAGCAGCATATCATCAGCGCGTCCACAGTCAAATGGCTAAAGTACTGTGGTGTGAGCCGAGGGATCATTTTATAATGTATGCAATGTCGATTATGGTCATGAGGGTTTTTAAACAAACTTTGCTCGTCACAAGTGTTTACATAAGCGTAATCTAGAGTGTACGCTATATTATCAGAGTAAACGTGGCATTTTAATTAGGAATAATAAATTTGGAAGAACAAAAAGGTAATCAAAATATGTGTGAATATTTTAAAACACCCTGAATTTGCATTTGGATTGGAAATTTTTCAATATCAAAAGGAAACAAAATCTGATCTTGTCTGGACAAATGTCAAAATACTCAATCGACTAAAATGTTTATAATTGTACACGTATCCATGAACCATTTAAATATTCTAAATTAACTTTCACAACTAAATTCTATGCAATATATACGTAATAAATATAATTTACGTTACCTAAGTAATCAACAAAAAACAAAGGTAGGCATAGGCACCGGCATATTTACATATATTATAATATTATAATATATTTTTTTATATTAATAAAATTACTTTCAAAAACACCATTTTATCCATTTGAACGCCTATTAAACCTCTCAAAGGATAAATAATAATTTATATTATGATTTATATAATTTTCATTTCCATTTACCTTTCATTAACTGTGCATACATCGCAGTTTTACATTTTATGGAGATTATTTAAATAAACAATTTATTAGTAAAAACGGCGGCCTCGTTGATTTTGCAACGGGATAGTGGCAACGTCACGTGTGTGTCAATGCCATAGTCTTGCCTTCGCATCACAGTTATCGTTTTTGACCTTATTCTGATTTTAGTTTATACAAATTAATAAGTTATAGTAATGGTTGTGCTAGTTTAAATAAAAAAGAGTTATATATTTAATTACTTTCAAATGACATTGATATTTGTTAGGCTTATCCATATTTTTATAGCATAAATGAAAACAATTTTAGATACGTAAAAGAAAAATTAAGTTACAATTTATTGACATAATTATTAATTCACTTTATTATAAGAACAGGATTTGATATAGCAAATGATTTTTTTTTAACTACGTCTTAAAGAGAGCGCACTAAGTATTTCCTGACGCAAACGTTTGCGCAAGAGTTGCGGCAGCAGCTCGACCGAGCATGAGCTCTAGTGAAATCTACCTTCCGTGCTCTCGGAATTAATCCATTTAGTCATAGTATTCTTAACCAATGATATAATATTAAAAAAATATTTAACTTTGTTTCAAAAATTATTTTAAAAATCGTTGTCATTACTGTCCGAAAATTATTTTATAACCGTAATTCAATTCGTATGTTAGATCGATAACACTATAAAACTTTTGGCAATTTTATTAAAATTTCAATAGCTTTTAATTTTTTAATAACATATGTCATTGACACCATAAATTTAAATAAAAAAGTACATATATTTACACATTAAACATTACAATTTAAGCCTTGTCTATAAACAATCATATATATTTTTTTATTTTTACAATTTTATTTTTACAGCTATACTAACTAACTGACAGGTATAACTTATGCCGACGTATGCCGTTCATACGGAGTCGGAAACATGAACAATAAATCATTTTTGCATAAAATGATGTGTTTTGCTACGGAGTTATGCGTATGGCGCGTTACGTGAATAATTATTATTACAGAACATTCATTATACATACTTTCACAGTTGTTCAAGAAATAATTTAATTTACTTTACGTGTCTGACGGGGAGCCGACAGCCGTTGCCATTCAACATTTATATTCGAAGTAACACAATAGATTGGACAAGGACAGGTTCGCCGCAGTGTTCAACTGTCATACTATTTGTTTTGCCACTTCTTTGTTAAAGCAAGAAACATTCTGCGTGGAACACAATTTATTTGCAAATTTGCATAATATTTACATAATATTTTGGACTATTCAAATTTATTAAAGTTTTTTCCGTCGTTTAGGATCAATCCGATTTCTAATCTTTTTAATTTAAAAAAGTTACAATCCCAAATTTTACATTTACATACCATGTAATAAACCTTTTAAGTTTTTAATATATTTTAAGCGAACGCCATCACAGTAACAAGAACAACTGAGAAGTCCGAGACGTTACATACTGAAATTATAATTCAGTTAAAATCTCAGCCAAACATTAGGCCGTAAAGGATCCGCCAGTTATTTACATGTGAAACGTGCAGTACGGTAATATGTAAAAAACGTTAAGTTACTGAACTCAATCTATTTTAAATGCAGTCAATATTTAAAACATGCTAGAAAGTCAACTAAGTATACCTAATATCTAAGTAAGTAATATAAAAAAACAACAAGATTATTTTCTAATATAGGTAGGCCGACCTTGCAAGGTTGTTGGCGTTTGTTCGGGTGCGCACAAGCGTCACACCCTAGGTGATTACTTTACCTTGATGAAAATGTTAAATAAGGGCTGGTTATATTATATAAATATTGTATTAAAAGTTCAATAATAAATGACATCATTATATCTCGGCCAAATTTTAGCAAACCTGTTTCCATGCATATTTTTATACACAAGTCACAATATACTCAGATTAAAAAAAATAACTTAAATAATTATTCGCTCTTTAATCTGAGGTCATCATATAAAATATATCAAAATTATTACAAGTACAAAAATATTATTTATTTTAGTACTTATATTACTATTAATCGCAAAATATTATCATGTCCTCAATAACTTACAAAATTATTGGCAATATTGTTTTTTTTACTTCCGTATCAAGTATCAGTACTTTTAAGTTTACTTTATATGGAAAAGTATGTTTATGCAAAAAGGCACGTTTATTTATAGCTCCTTGAGTATCGTAAATAATATTTTATAAATAGGTTTGCATATTGAGCACATTGGTATACAGTATAGCAAATAGGAAAGACTTAATTACTTAAGGAGTTTTACTGCATACAATTTTATGCACTAGTAAATAAAGAAACACGTAATAATAATTATTTTTAAGTTTAGTTTTATTTTGAAAGTGGTCGAGTAATTAGAATGCTTGTCGTGATCAGAGTTCATGAGCTGCACTTTCTATAAAGAACAATGGGAATCCCACGTTTACAAATACGAAGCCAAACAATCCTGTTATAAGGTGCATATTACAATGCATTTAATGATGACCAAACGATAAAAGAGTGAATAAGAAACATAATACGTGCTGCGTTGGTGACAGGAATACGTAGTTGATAATTTCAAAATTTAAGATGACTAATCAGAAATCAATCTTTCTAATGATTATACCATAACATCACCTTTAAAAAATTGACTCTTGACCTTGACCAGTTTATAATCTGCGTGCTATTTCATCATTCTAATATATTATGTATTTGTTTATATGCATTTAGTAAAATAATAGGGGTAAAACAAACCCACTATTGGCTCAGTGCACATGCCGATAACCTCATATCGTTCCATTACACAGATGGTTGGCCGAAATTCGCATTGAAGTGAGGACACGTGAAATATCAATTATATTTTCTAATTCACATTTATATTAATACACCATTTTAATATTAAAATGAATATGGAATATTGTTATCATTTATCTTAACAAAAAGAAAGTTTACAAAAGTATTTTGTACAGTAATCGCACATTCAAATGTACCTACTTAAACACTCCTAGAAATCGAAACGTTTTATGCGTCATACAATATCGTCTAATCCGTTAACTCCTAAATGACCTCACGAACGGCACTCGAATGGAGACAAATAGATCGGCCTATCGTAAATGAAATCTAGACGTTCAGGCATTTTGCTCTGTATTTCTAATATAATTTATAGTAATGTTAGGTTCATATATTTATATATTTTATCCTTGGCAGTAGCGATGTGTGAAATTTTTATGATAAGCTGCAGTGGAAAAATTATTAAATATAAAAATTGAGTCTAGCTTACGAAGTTTATCTACTCTTAAAAATTATTCTGTGATTTAAATTCCTTAAGATAAAGACATATACATATATGATACATGATTATTATCTCTAAGTTATTAGTGGCTCGATAGGAATCGTATCATATGGTCTTTTTGCCACTAATACTTTGTATATATATAAGTTGCATGGTTTCTTTTACCCTGCAAAGTATACTTGGCGTTGAGTTCTTCTACTAAGCAAATAGTGCCTTAAATTTAAATGGAAAAGAAAAAACAAATTGTCTCACACATACACGAGATTAGACCTTAAAAAAATTATTAATTAATTTTATTATTTCATAAGTCAATCTAAACCCAGTGATGCTGATTTATTAATATTAAACTAAATTTATACCTTTATATAGTTTCCATATACAGATATGCGAAATTTTATTACGGATCTGCTTTACTTTACAATATTAGTAACAAATTGTATGTGTAATTACGGCGGACTATTGCATAATCATGGATAAATAATACAAGTGCAAGATGAATCAGTGTAGTGCCGATGGATACGCGGCGATGACCTGTGGACGGTCGCTCACCTCTATACACCGTCTAGGCTTCTTACTTATTTTAACTCCTCATGTAACATATTTGTCGATGTGGTTAGTTTTTGTTAATATATTTTTTTTGAAAACAAAATCAAATATACAAACCGTTGAGGACCGTCGTGGCGCAGAGGCGCAACGTCTGCCTGTAACGCGACGGTTACTGGGTTCGATCCCCAGTCGGAGAAGATGGATTTTTCTATTTCCATTTTCTTCGCTCTGGCATCTAAGGCAAAGCGCGGCGTTGAGTTCCGCCACTCAACACGCAATGTCTCGAAAACGGCGGAAAGTGGGGATGGAGTAAGCAGGGACTAAGTAACGGAGTGTCTTAACACTAGGTTCTTATGGTTCCTGCAGTTCCCTCTGCCTACCCTGCCATGTGCGGGATAAAGCGTGAAGCTAAAAAAAAAATATATATATATATATATATACAAAATAAGTCGAAAAACAATTAAATCTTCATAAATCGATAAACAAACAATGACATTAAAAGGTATTCCCAAGTAGAGAAAGCTTTGGTATAGATGTGAGTCACACGAATGTTAATTTGATGCCAAAGGCTGTATAGTCAGAAACCATAAACAAGTTGTGACATGCAGTGATAATATTATAGATTATACTCAGACGAATTAATTAATTTCACAAAATATATTATAAAAAAATTACATTAATAAGCAACAGATCAATAACAACATGTCTATTATAACATGTATTATTAAGGTCTGGAAGCATAGCTGTCATTTAAATCGATAGAACTGCAAGCATGAGTAGGAACGTTTGTTAAGTAGCACAGTTATATTTAGTTGATCTAAATCGAAACGAGCATTAAAGTAACATTTTGAAGTTATATTTTTAATAAACATACAATCTTATTTTAATTTATTGAAGAAAAGTTAAATCTTTTATTATATTTACCCAATGTTTCCCACATGTAGAATAACATATTACGCCGTAAAGATGCAGTCGTCATATAAGATATCATTGTACAAACAAACATATAATGGCTACAGAATAATTTATATGATTATTACCCTACTTCCACCAAAATGAAGAGCAATTTCAGTCTTCCCCATTCTTATAGTTAAATATATTTAATATAAAATGTATCATTATGAATAAAATATTCTTTTAGTAAAAATATACTCGTAAAGATAATTTAATATCACATGTATACAATACTCCAAATAAACAGTATGCAACTGCAATAACAACAAATTTCATTATGTGTCAACTTCTGGTTTCAAATTAGTAACAACATCTACAATGTGCTATGTCTACTTCATATGAGCACTACCATTATTAATAAACCTTTAAAAAATATTTTCTTCTGTTTGTTTTTCGTGACAAACTATTTATTATCAATTAAAATTAGTTTTTATTGTTTCAGATACTGATATGTTTGATTTGCTTCTCTTCAACTGTTGAAGGTAAGGTTGTTACATTTTTTTGTTACTTTCCCAAAGCCATTAAATGTATTGTTTAGTTTAGTTTTTGAATTTATATTATTTTAAACTTAGAGCTTAAAATAGAAACAATGGGCAAAATAATATATATATATATATACAAGATTAGTCAGTGTGGATATATATATGTAACGATATAACACTTCAAACATGGCTGACCGTGCAAGTAAACGACTTCTGTGACGTTTTTCCTTCATTATTACAGTCAATGATTACTAAACACCCACAACTGAGATGAACTTCCCCACTTAACTTCATGAACAAATGCGATAAAAGAAGTATGTTTGTTTTAAACAAGCAAAAAATCTGATAACATATCTTTACGAACTAACCATTCTTAGCATTTACTATACAAATATCACAATTATTATTGTAAATACTTTTTAAAATGTTTTATTATTATATTAAACTTTAGTTTTCTCGCTCTGGTTACAAATAAATAGCGGCGTTAGGTTCCACTTACAAGTAGATGAATGCGTTCATTTTCGGTATTGCGCGATTTCAGTATTGTTTAAAAGCGTAAGCATTTTTGCCCCTTTAAGTCGCGATTCCGCGAGAATTCCAGAACTAAAATATATCTTTTTTATTTTATTAAAATTAGCGCCATGTTATATTCTATTTCCTGCAGATTCTTTTATTCAAATTGGTCAAGCTATTCCACAGATTAGCCCACGCAAGCTGAAAGACAAACGGGCATACAAAAAATATGAAAATATTAGTTTATTTTAAAGACGTGTTTATAAATGTACGCACATGAATATTCCATTGTAACTAATATTTATATGTATAAATGTAAAGATATTTATATATATAATGTATACTTAATTTTCCTACATAGATGAAAAAACCTTATATGTATAAAACATGCATATAAGTACAACCGAGGACTTAGAGGACTTAGCTAACTCCAATTAATCCATAATATATTTAAACCATTAACAAACCTTATTTATCAGCTCTTAAAAAATTTCACTTTAACTTCAAAACTTGAACTATATACTCTCAAAATCAAATATTCATTTACAATACCTAACAGATTTACCTTTTACAAGCCCCTATATGTACAACAAGTATTTAACAAGAATTATAGACTTAAATCTATGAATCATGTCGTTTCGACATTTGACATTTAAAATATTATGAAGTGAGCTATTTATTATATGTTTATATGTATGTGTATACCCATACAAGTACAATTCACATGACATTTTAATGCAAATTGCTTGGTTTGTCTTGTTATTATTTGTGTATTATCCAAATAAAAATAAAACAATACTGCTCAAATTAACCGGTAGCAATCGCTCTGGGGTAAGACTAAAAGTAAAGTACTGTACACCGTGTAAGATTAATGGACTTGTTTTATGCAATATAATAACAACAGCTCTCATTAAAACCTCGCAAGTAAGTGACGCACTGCGTCTTTGAAAATACTTGATTTACGATGAAGAAAGAAGGTCGGACTTTTTTCTAAATCTTTCACTTAAACAAATTATGTAAAACTTTTATATCATAATATATTTATTTTTTTTTTAGCTTCACGCTTTTATTCTGCATATATTTTATAATAGTTTATTTATTTTTAACACTTTCTAACAATTTTTATTCTGATCATGAAATTAATAATATACATGATATCTCGGACAACACAAGGACATGACAACGAAGACTTCAAACATATACAATGTTACAAAAAACAAATGCCTACATGATTTTTTTAATAACTATTGAAATTCATATAACGATCAGCGCAAACATAGCTGAATCTAATCTAGAATTAAATAAGATTATATGTATATCCTAAAAACTTAAAAAGATCAAGAATATTAAGGTTGAATAAAGATGAGTCATTTTACTCTCGAAACCGGTCCTTTAACGAGTTTGCTGATATTTTGCCTGCATCGACTTAGACATGTGTATGTCGGCACTAGAGTCCATTTTTAACAATAAAATAACAGTAATAATATCAATTGGTTTATTCTCGTACGATGGTTAGAGATTCAGAAGATAGAGAAAATTCAAGCCTTTTTATACAATGTAGGAACCGACATCTGTTCACCATTTGAAAATGATATCATAAAGTACATTACAAAAAGGTTTTCCATGTTTGAATAGTTAAACATTACTTTTAATAGTAAATATTTTCAAAACAATAAAATCATAAAATGTTTATTGATTTGCGCCCATACGTACATAGCCAAAGCGTGCCAAGCATTTTAAAGATTTATTAAGAGTGACGGTGTATTTTTTAAACAAATATCGATACTTTAGCATAGCCCATACAAATCCGAAGTAATAGGGCGTCAAAAAACTGACGTCATTAGATTACCTACCGAGCTTAACACTTTGAATTCCATATTATGATTGTTGCTTAGTTCAGAGCTAAAATCTTAAAATTGCGACTCATTCAAAAAAAATTTTCACTCAAAAAAGTTTTCAAGCAGACGTATTTGAGGACAGCTTTGATTTAGTTTACTGATCAACGGTTTGTATCCTTGTAGCTAGAAGTGAGTTTTTTCCTAAACTAGTTGATAAGAGTACAATTTTTATATACAATAGAAAAAAACGATTATTACCCCTCGTTGTCCAAACATACCAACATTTTTATTTAAATGTACTGTTTAATAACACTGTTAAAAACAATATTATGTCAAATATAACTTACATTTTAATTATAAAAACTGTATTGCATTTACCTTATAAAATATATTCTACTCACTTCTATTCTTTTAGTTTTGTATTTAATGAGAAACAGCTGCATGCCCTAAGGCAGCGTGTGGTTTGAAGAGGTTATTCATGAATTATGGTATTTACAAATATAAAGTAGTTCTTTACTTTTTCGTGCCTTCTTAACCGCTTTGATTATTAATTAAATTAAAAATTGTATTATGCATATTTACGAACTTGGTAATATGCAAACGTTGAATACACAATTCTACCTTGTGTAATGTAGAATTGTGTATTCAACGTTTGCATATTTAAAGAAAATCTCTTTCTTATAACCGATAAGTCACTGTAATATCAATTATAATTTATATACAAATAGAAAAAGTAATGTCATTGTTGTCGTTAAGTAACAACCTTCGAAGAACTGAAAGGTTCTACCGATTGTATCGACCGTCACGCGTAATAATGCTACAACAAAGACCTTGAACGCACACCCACCTTCACATATAATACTACCCCCTGGTATTATAACAGATAAGCACAAATAAACGAATTGGCTTTTAACAATATTTTATAGGATGTTTTATCCTTGACCTTACAAGTTACATTTAAATAAAGGTAATTTTTCATTTACCGTTATACGCAACGTTCATGTAATTAGTGTGTAGGTCAATAACACCCAAATCACTCTTTTACTAAAATATTTGCAATAGAAATGTTTTTATAAGTTTTATGATATTTAGAAAAATATAATATGAAAATAAAATTTACTTTATTATATAGTAGGTTTAGAGTGTAAACCTGCTAACACACACACATAGTTAACTTCATACGTTATTAGCAGGTTTACACATTAAACTCACCATATGTATCATTATATAATAATTTGAATAATTAACAAAAAAAAACAAAACTGTTCATGATTCCATGGAATCACGGTGTCACCCACTCGGCCAGGCCTATCGCAATGATTTCTAGAATATATTTTTACGTTACTTGAGGCTATGAGTTTCATGAGCTAAGGTTAAAGTATCAGACAATTATCTGGTAGTTATACGCTGATATTTAGGCTCATCCTCGAGATATTTGTGTTTGAGGCTTGTGAAACTAAAATTTGTTTATTTACCAGACAAGGAACTTCCTATCAGTGAGTTTATGAGCAATTGGTGAAACCGGCACTGAATAATTTAATTTAAATTTCCTCCTGTAAATTCTTGGAAATAACAATTAAAGCTTTGTGCAAGTGACTAAATGGTCTAATTCTACCTACCGTTAATATCTTGGTCCACCGAAATCACATAGTTATGTATTTAGGCGTTTTCCACTGTCCATTCCTACTGCTAATGACAAATGGATGTTTATCTATGCGATTTACAAAGATTTATGCATGTTATGTAATTTTTCATATATAAGTAAGATAAGATGCTAATAGCTTTACAATTTAATTATATAACCATGACAATATATCCAATAAAAGTAATAAATATTTATTTATTTACCTGTCATAAGCACTAGTATAACAATTCGAAATAGTTATATTCCATTTCGTTTTCGTCACAACATAACGGCCATTCATTACACTATTTTTGTAAGTTTCAGTTTTTGGCATCCTTCCGACGCTACAAAACTATTACGTAACAATGCAGGTACTAACGAGGCGTTTGTCGAATATTTAAATTTAGCTAAAAGATAAATGAACTAACCTTATAATTTATATAAAAGACTATTATACAAGAAATTGTGAAAGTAATTGTAATTGTGACAATATTAATACTTAGTTAATTTTTTAGTGTCAATTGCTAATTCTAATTCTTTATTATTGTATAGATTCACTGAAACAAAGGAAATATTAATACATAAAGTATAAAAACAAATTATACTATTGTAAATATAATAAAATGTAATAAGTATATATTACATACAAGAGGATAAAAAATATTGTTTTTACAAGATAGTCAAAATTTAACACATTTTAAGCGATGACAGCAATTTATATATTTGACAATAACAGCTTGATATTTATTTCAAATTGGCTGCGCCCGTAACTGTGTCCACGAAAAAAGTAAATTTTAATTTTAGTCAAATAATTTTACAGCAACTTTAACGTACCAGATGAAAATTTCATTTGAATCGATTAACTCGTTCCCGAGATTAGCGTCCACAAACACACACAAGCAGTCAAAATTATAAAATGTGTGCCATGTACATACAACGATCAAATACTTAACCGTTATATGTATATATTATTAAAATTTTAGAAATATTAGAGTTTTTAAATGCTTTTATTAATAATATTGCAAAATAATAACAGCGTGGCATATTTGAACCCAAACCGATCTTAGTATTTAAATGATTATTTTAGCAAGTAAATGTTACTGATAGGTCAACTAAACTTGTTATAAATTAAAAATTAATTTGAACATTAAAAAACTTTGATCTATATAGGAAAGCTAATTACTCTATAACCTCTTTTTAGTAAGCTCCGTTACCATGTCTCAGATCCCACGCCATACAGACACAGTAGATAAACGGTCGGTAGTTGTAAATGACAAACGTATTTTAAACTTTTTTTAATTTCCCGTACATTTTCCATTGTGTGTTGTGTGTTCTCCATTCATCCAATATCAATTGGTAAAGTGTATTTTGCTCAAATGGTACATTCGAAACATCATAAATAAATAGAAAAAATAATATACCTACTTGCTTTGGACATTTGACATGATAACAAAAATTGCTCATTGCGCCGTATATTTTTAAGATACTTTTTCTTATTTTTTAGTTTAACTTATCTATTTGGGTTCTACATTACGTTTCCAGATCCTTGATATAATATATCATCATGACCATGACCACTACGTTGAATGGCTTTTGGTAAGATGCCATTTCTGTATTTCATATAGTTTAGCTGGACAAAATGATTCTACATGTGATGCTCAAATCTTGGATTTTCATTGTTCAAAGGAGAATCTCATCACGTTTAACAACTAACTAAAGAGCAATTATGAGGTTTCTTCTACTTTAGATCTTCTATTATGCTCCTATATGAGGTGTTCCAGATCTCTAATTTTTATAAATTGCCTCAAGCTGAACAATTTTTATTAAAGCAGCATTATAGTTATAATTTAGCTTGTCTGTTATATATCTGCATATGGTATCCTAATCATCAAAATTTATTATTGCTATATCCCGTCTAAGAGATGTATAATAAAACGTATTCTTTTGTGTATTTACTTTATTACACTGCATTATATTTCGTAAAAATATCCAATGTAGATATGTACAAAAACATTTTTATACTATTTTATTTATTATATTTAGTATAGATTATCAATATACAAGTTTTATCTTCTTATTTTTTACTATTGTAGCCCAAAGGCTAAAAATAATATACAAGTCATATACATATATATGGGGTATCTGGCTACCCGACGGTATATCAAAACAACACACAGTTCAGACACTGACCATTAAATAAATGTAAAATAATTGTAATACCAGTTTCAACTAATTTATTGTATTCTATATATTTATCTAATCTATCTAATCTATAATAAGTATTCATATACAAAAATGTCGTCTTTTCTCTCTGTATATACTTATATGTATAGTATGTATATCAATGGTATGCTATATATTTATGAATATTTTTTATGTAAAAAATTATACCTACTTTTAGGTATTACCTACTGCAGTTATTTTTACCTTCATTTATAATTGCTGTTATAACCGTGAGAGCACTTTATTGTTTATGTTCATTCCGTTATTTCATAACGTGAGATGTAATGTTGCTCTAATTGTTTGTGCTGAAAAAAAATCGATACAACTCTCGTTCTTAGCTATTCTGTAATGTTTTTACTCAACCCAGTTTGCCGACATCTTGACCTATTGGGTATAATCGTGAGACAGTCTGTCGAGGTTATATATACAGGTACAAAAAGCTAAAGGCGTATTATATATACTTACTGTTTTTCTTACCATAGACATTTTTTTATTTATAATTTGTAACATTAAATTGTAATATTATTATTGTTATTAAATATATTTTATACTAAAATCTAACTTTAATTAAAAAATTAAAATAAACCATCTTATTGCAACCAAATTTATTGAAACAAGGCTTCTTAGTTCATATTAATAATACATACTAGTATTTTTTTTTCTTACTTTGAATAATGACTGGTTTATTTGAATGATTATCGTGCATTTGGCAAACATATTTTTTTCCTAAATATAGATCGCTAGTGGGGACCGCTGATAAACCGTGCGTGTCATACTGCTGCTTATTTCTGTCTTAACCTCATGGTTCGCTACCTCCCAGGGAACTTTAGAACAATATAAACAATATAAATGTAAACGTATACATTGTAAAACATTATGTACTTGTTAGATTAACAGCATAATAAACTAAAAAACCAAAAAATTTACTTAAGGTTCTACTTTGTGGCTGAATCAACGCTCGTAAGACCATATGAGTTATGTTACAATCAGAATTCTGAATCTTTGCTAAATCCTAATAAAATAAATGACCGATAACAAGGCAGGTACTTGAAAATATGTGCTATTGTTTCAATTGTGATAATGAAATGATATCGTATGTAGCTGTATCGATAAAGTTCATTAACATAATATTCTTTTACAGGTGGATAAATATCGTAAAAAGTGGTATGGGAGTGCGGTGAGACTCGAAGTGCTGCACAAAAATGACAGAGGGCGAGAAACAACAGAGCGCGGGGGGTGCGAACGCCGCGCCGCAGCACAGGAAGGGTCACAGGTAAACGATAAAACAATTATACCGTCCATTCTTCTAGTGGGGCTTACTGAAGAAATTTACTTGGTGTTGAACTTTACGAGTAAATATTAATACATATATATATATATATATATATATATATATATATATATATATATATATATATATATATATATATATATATATATATATATATATATATATATATATATATATATATATATATATATATATATATATATATATATATATATATATATATATATATATAAATATTACTAACAAGTTAATAAAGCTTTATGATCAAGCATATTGATCTATATGATACAAATTACGACACTTACTTTGTTGATAGTTTTCTGGTGGAATAAACAATATGATTAGACAATGACAGTAATATATAATAATTCTTACAGCATCACGTTAAATATCATTCCTGCACAGTGAAGATATTCAATGGTCTATAAGAAATTTTTAAAAATATGTGCTATTTGTAATTTTTAATATGACAAGATAGCAACAGACACCGATAATAATTAATTAACGACAGTATCGCAATCTAAAAATTACAATTTAGTTTCTATCTCGCGTCATTGTTTACATCGTAAATCGTGCGTGGCTTCTGTGCGCCATAGCACGTTCCTGCTATGCAAATAGTTATAACTATCACACTATAAACATCGATCCCTTTGTACAACAAATCTAACATCTCTTTTGTTACACCATTCGATATATACGACTGAGAGATAAATACATAAAGTAAATATAAATTAAAACAATATTTTCTTTGTCATCGTGCATTATTCATGTCTAGATGTTGACGTTGGCACATGTAACCTTATTGGCGAATATAGTATTATATACGAATACACCGTTTTTTCCGGTATATCACAACTACGCTTACGTCAGAGTTAACTTAATTTTCTCCATTCTCTCTCTAATATTCTCTATGATAATAAACTATTTAAACATAATATGTTGATAAATTACTATTTAATATACTGAAAAAAATAATATTGAAGAAGTCGCTTCTCCTTTCGAAATTAATATAATTTTAAAATTTATCTGACTATAAACGTGGTGGTTGTTCGCACCTACTCGAGATAAGTGTATTATATTTACTTCCATTTTCCTCGCTCTGATAAAAAACTACGCGCGTTTAAATCGACCACTCACCACGCAGTGTATCAAAAAGGAGAAAGCGGAGAACGGAGTGTCTTAACACTGGTTTCCGCCAACATAAACTACTGTATGCGCGATACAGCGGGCAGCTTAAATCTTAAATGCTTTGTTTTTTTTGTTTATTACCTGCACGTTAAATAGTATTCTACTGTTGTTGCATTGTTTTAACGTCTCTAATAAGTAATTTGTAACCAACACTTAACGTGTTCACATATTTTGACTTTATCATTAAATCGTGAATCTTTACAAGTTTATCTACGTAATTAAATCAGTAAATGAATCATTAAATACGATTCTGCAAAATAAATAGAATTAAATTTTAAATTATAACTTCATTTTCGTCACTTATGTAATACACTAAACAATTTTAGAAATACTTAAATATTAATCCGTACCTATATATAGATAAAAAGTATGAGTAATAGTTTTTGTTAACATCCTCTGATCTTGATAACGTTGGCATTATATTATCTGATATTGTACAGTTTGTGACATATGGCCTAAAATACCTAATCATAACACCTAGTACGGTATCAACAAAGTTCAGTCATCCTATACCGTGTACTTGATGCAAGCGTGTCCTTATAACTAAATGTATATAAATAAGTAAACTATATAAAATATTTAAAATTGTGTCTCAAAAAAGTGAAATCGCGAAAGGCTAAACTAAGCGTTATAATGACGTCATTGAGGCCGTTAGGAAATTTCGCCGCGCTGTGAACATGTTGTAGTTTAGAGATTATTTTTTCTTTTGTTATTTGTGTCGATAATATGTCGGATGTAACAGCTGAGCAGCAGCTCGGGTTACTTGTTGGAAGGTACCATGTACTCATTTATTAACTGTAAGCAGTATTATTTCAATACCACTAAAATGATATTTATCCTTTATATAAACAAATAATTAGATACAATATTATTTGAAATATATAATCCATAACTTCGTGTATATATATCGATTACATAATATAAGCATTGGCTTATTTGAGTATTAGATGAATATTATTAGTCATGCTTTATATGACTTCTCATAAACAACTTACATTGACCTAGGAGGCAAGAGTCAATGTACGCGATGACAGGACTATACGCAGAGTCGGGGTGCGCCGCGGAGAGCGACGTTGCGGGACCCAGTGCACCGCACCCGCCGCGGGAGTTCACCAAGTGCCACAGCAGAAACCCTTCTGCTGGCATTTGCGACAGGTATTTACTACTTTACAAGTCGTGTCTTGTACTCATTAAGTTAAAAGATTCTCATTCCTATATCACGTAAAAATATACGATACGTTTCGCAGAGATCGAGAACGAGAGAGAGAAAAGGAAAAACCGCATCAGCTATTCCCAGAAATATTAGACATTCCTCATGACGCAAGAGACTGCGGTATTCTTTCTTGGAGACCGCTTTTTATTCAGCAATTTTCTAGTATTAAAGTAAGTTCAGTGTTATGATTTTATTATATATTCAAAACATTTTTATTTTCACTACTATTCTGTTTTAAACACAGTATATCTTTTACAGGTGTTCGTATTTTTTCTTTCGTTCCTAGTGACGCTTCAGCAAGCTTTAAGCTCAGGTTACATAAATTCTGTGATCACAACAATTGAAAAACGCTTCGAAATACCCTCAAGTCTATCGGGTCTCATAGCGAGTAGCTACGAGATCGGCAACGTCATAACAGTAATATTTGTCTCATACCTTGGAAGTAGGAGACATATTCCTGTATGGATAGCAGTTGGTAAGTTTCTTCAAATTAACTCTGTCGATTGTTCTTTATAAAGATAAAAATTATAAATTTATGTCGATTTCTTTTTAGGTGCCGTTATAATGGGCATCGGATCGTTAGTGTTTGTTGTGCCGCATTTCATAGCCGAGGCCAATAGCGAAATGTTAGCAAACAATAAGTCGGATGAAAATATTTGCCGACTGTCGCACGCTCTGGAGCAAGATATGGGTGGCCTCGGCAGGCTCCAAGCGGGCTTGCCACCTAGCAACCTCAGGCCGGATAATTGTATTAAAGTATGTTATTCATTCGTCTAATGCTTTGGTCCTAACTGGATTACTATATTGTGTTTCAAAGATTAATGATATGATCTTGTGTTTAAAATTACATTTTTAACTAATTTATTTTGCATCTTGTATAGAACAGAAATGTACCTTACAATTTTAAAAACACTGTTATGAATAACGCTATAATATGATTACTACTTTGTATAATATCTTTATTTTCGTAACGATGCTTATTAGGTAGGTATGTTGTATGTTAAAACTTTACTTTCTTTAAAAACAGAGCTCGCCGAGTACTTTCATGCCAGTGATGGTATTCGTGGTAGCGCAACTTCTATTGGGCTGCGGGGGCTCGCCGCTCCTCACGCTTGGCACTACGTACGTAGACGACCACGTACGACCAGAGTCTTCTAGCATGTATATTGGTAAGTTTCATAAATGTAAACGTTATTATTATTTTAGATAAAACTTAAATATATAGGAAAATTATTTGTAATATAAAAAATAATAAATGATACGAGTATACCTTTACTTTGGGGGAAATAAATATCTATATAAATGATAAATTTCCTATAGTAAAAAATTAAAAATATTAAAACCACATTCCATAAATTTCAACCAAATTACGAAAAGCAAATGCATGTAAATTTATGGAAAAAGTTAACTTTATAACCTGTAGTATAATATTTATTAAATAACGGTCTTGTAAGAGTAGTAAGAACTAGTGGAAACTAACTAACTAACCAACTAGCAACTAAATAACTAACAGAAACATCCTGAAAATGGACAAACTTAAAATTGGGCGTATGAACTTATTTTGAATGAAATGAACTACGACTACAAATAATTTCATAATGGTGTACTTTTCGTTAAAGACTCATAAATTACTAATTTCAGATTTTTCTTCTGATTTAAAATGTATGATATCACTTTTTGTCCAATTTCACGAGTTTTTATGTGCAAAGTGCAATTTTTATATCAATTGCCGCAAAACTTAGAAGTTGGATTTTCTTTTTTTGATTTTCTGTGCTCTACGGAATCTGGATATTGGTAGCTTGTTATCTTCACGCAAATAAATGTTTTTGTGAGACATACAACAATAACGTCTGTTATTTTTGATACAAACATAAAACTAAATCGTAAAAAGACCTATTTAATTGTTAGCTGACAAAAATCTTTTCTCACTTATGAATATAAAATCTTATTGAGCTGTTACTGTAATTCAATGCAGAAGACACACTCTCACGTTACATATTAGGTTAATTACAACGCACGTGAGCAAGATGAAAAAATGTTTTAATAAGATGTTGCGACAGAAAGCCGTTTACAGAAGACTTACCGAGCGTATCTTAGAGTATAATCTTAAGACTTAAGCTCACAGCTTTACTCGCGGCACGTGAAGTTAAACCCATTGTTGAATGTAAGAAGCATTGCTTAATTTTTAAAAAAATAAATTTTAATATACTGCGTATATAATTATTTTATTTTATATAAATTGTTTGTTTTCAACCAAACTTATTAACTATTACTACCATATAGTTTTTTTTTATCTAATGATAGGGAGTTTAAAATGTATGAAAATATATGGTACTTATTGCTTATTCTAAAAGTATTAAGCAACACCATATTAAAATTAAAATAATAAAATCTGTAGTGTTCAAATTAAAATAATAGTGTGTATAGACTATAGAGCATAAAACTTAAAGAATGTCAATTTCTAAAATGAATGTTGGAACAGCGGGATTGTTTGTGTAAGCGTCGCACGTCCTCCATCGACCTTTCTGCTATTACACGTCTTTATTGTAAGGACCGAATGGCGCGTTACCCGTAACCGCGCTCATAAACCAAATTGTGCAGACACGACACAGTTCAACGAACCTTCCTAGACTTCACTCTATTCACAGTTATTGCATACAAGAACAAGTAGCCATGAGATCATGTCTACTACTTATTTACCATTAATGCTCCCTATTTATCATGCTAATTCGCTGGCAATGCATGACTCTCAGAACTTTATCTCTCTAATCTCGGTTTGAATTGGCTCAACTACTTAAACAAGTGACATCTTTTGCCCATGAAATATGCAGCTATCTATACATGTTCAAAAAAAGTAAATTGTGAACTATTGGTATCTTGATCGGCATGCTCAACCTCGAAAACTTAACCCCTAACGTGATAAAGCGCCCTTGACCTACCCCTTCCAACCTGCCACTTATGCCAAATAATTTAATCATAATAAAATTTCCGTGTTAGATACAAACATATTTGCAATAGTTAATACCCACGTGTCTTCGGTACTGGGAGTGGTTGAATTTTAATTAATTAACTTAATACATATTTTTGTATGTACATAAATATATAGATATCTGTGTTTGAATATTTTTCTACCGTTAATTATATGAAAACTACTAATCGAAATAAACCAATTGTTTATTTTCGATATAGTTAATAAATTATTGGTATCAATAAATAGAAGTAAGTAAAAATACATGACTTTCATTATATAAGTATATCATATACAAATTCAGCTATGTAACGATTATTTTAAACTCTATAAAATTCATCTATCACTCTAAAGATGTAGTGTAACAAATTTAATGTTAATAGGACTTTCAATATTAACTTACTTTGAACGTCTACTTAGTTTATATGGTTTCTTTAATAGTTGCTACACTCGACAGGTGCCCCTCATATCACAGCTACATTTATTTGCACGTGATAGGGATCGTTTAAAAACATATTTTCTTTACTATACATTTATATATAATTATCCTTGTCATTATTCCGATAATAATTTTTTTTCTGCGAAAAATAAAGTGTTTTGTGATAAGGAGATATCACAAAACGGAAAAATCATAAACCTATATGGGATCACTTTGCCTTCATGTCCTCAAAATTATGTGAACACTGAAAGAAATCTAAATCTGTGGTCTTTATGAGCATAGAAAACATCAAATCTACAAATAAATGCAATTTAAAGATTTATTGTATTTTGTATAAAAATGGCCACCCTAGAGGGCAGTTTCCATTGACTTAGAGTCATAATCCAAATTATTAATCCAAAAGACGATATTAATTTATTAATTTAACAAAAGAAACTGTAAAAGTAAAATTAATAACTGTAGTTCATTTCTTAAAAAATTACCGCATTTTGCAGTCGACACTGCAAATTTATCTTTTTTTTATAAGTTATATATCCCGCTGACCTACAATCATAAAATTGGTACGGACCCTCTGTGCTATTCGAACTTGACCGATATTTTTATTTATGTGGTTTATATCGCGAAATTCCCACATCAGTAAATGTCGACCTTTGCTAATATTTACCTATTTTTAATTGTTTTTACAATTACGAAAATGTGTTTTAAGACAAATAAAACACCGTAGTATTAGCTCAACTGCCATTTTTATCGAGTTACAAGCCATAGGTATTAACCGCGAAATCCGTATCGTTTGCGGACCGCAAAACTAGAGTGACCTACTTTTGGTCCGCAATCGGTAGACGAGTTACTATTGCTGCATGCAGCCTTTTATAACGACACTGGCGTGATTTTGAAAATAGATTTTAAGATTAAATCCCCTTGCCTTATTTATAAGTATAATTTTATATAAATAACGAAATATTAATATATAAAATAATAAAAATATTAATATAAAACGTAATTTATTACGTATACATAACGTATTTTAAAAATTATTTTAATTACTATTATCTATTTATTGTTATACAGTACAATATATAATCTACGATTTTATTAAAATATTGAATGTTTATTTTTTTACAGGATGTATGTACAGTATGGCTGCATTCGGTCCAGTTCTCGGTTTCTTACTTGGTGCATATCTATTATCATTTCATATGGACTCGTTTTCTGGTGCTATTATTTCCATAGGTACGTAAACTTAAGTACACATATTGAATATGTTTTGTTCTTTTATCCTAATATGTACATAGCAAACAATTTGTTTATATATTTCTATTTCTATTTAGGTCCAGGAGACCATAAGTGGGTGGGAATGTGGTGGGGCGGATTTCTTCTCTGTGGTCTACTACTAATTTTGGTCGCTATTCCATTCTTCTCATTTCCAAAAGTTTTGGTAAGGGAAAAAGAGAAAATACGTTTAGTTGAAAAAGCTGCTGCTGCAGCTGGAACTTCTACATCTAAAACGCCTGCTAAGCCACAATCCGATATCAAAGATACAGGATATGGCAAGGATATTAAAGGTTTGTTATTAGAAATGTTTACTATGTTTGTTTAATACTAAAATGTCAGGCAGTCTGGCTGATGCAAAAATATCTACGAAATGTGAGTGTTACACGGCGATATTATAGAGATATGCAGAGTCAGTTACTAATCGAATCCGCTGTAAAGGTATACACAGAATTACAGGATGGCAAATGATGTTCTTAGGTGGTTAGGATACATATCCTATATCGGTATATTCAGAATGAATATACCGATATAGGATTATTTATTGAAAAAAGTAATGCTTCATATAAGATTAACTTTGAAAAAATTCATCGCATAAAAAGTATAAGGAGTGCATATATGATTATTTATATGGATGAAGTGTGAGCATTGAAGGACGGGGGAAGGGATAAAGCATAAAGCTATATATATGTATGTATATATTAAATAGAAATATCACACATTTTTTTATCTTCAGATATCCCGGTTTCCATGTGGCGCCTACTAAAGAACCCAGTATATGTGGTAACTTGCTTGGGCGCCTGTATGGAACTTATGATAGTGTCGGGCTTCGTGGTCTTTCTACCAAAATATCTTGAAACGCAATTCAGTCTTGGCAAAAGTCAAGCCAGCGTATTCACCGGTAAGTGCATTTAATACTAAAAAAAATTATTAAATATATTATTTTTATGTCATGTAACATTTCTAACCGTCTCACCTTATATCAAAACAAGTTTGATAAAACATCGACACTACACGCGAAGGAATACTTGATGGCCTCGCCTTACCAAAAAATCAATACAAGGCCATACGGATATTAGCCTTCACCACCATGATTCAATGCGACTAAGCTAATAATGTGTAATAAATTTTGCAAATATGCTACGAGAGAAATATTTATAAACAATATAAGCAATGTATTGATTGGGGCCGTCGTTGCGAAGCGGCACTGCGTCTGACTGTAAGCGCGACGGTTTTGGGTTCGAATCCTACTCTAAGTGTCAGAAGCATTGATATGATTCTAAAGTGAAACCAACATTGAAACAGGTTCTGTCGCGATCCCCGGTGCCTGCATTGGTATATTCATGGGTGGGTGCCTGCTCAAGCGACTGGAGCTCCGGCCGAAAGGCGCAGTGCAGTTCGTACTGATATCCAACACCATCTGCCTCTCTTGCTATGCTCTGTTATTCTTCCTCGGATGCGATAATATCAAAATGGCGGGGACAACTATACCTTACACTAATAATAGGTAATTATATCACTTCACTTATCATCTTCATCTAGTCACCTAGTGCTATTTATTTTAGTGAAGTAAAATTTCATTCATCACTCGATAACGTTGTGTTCAAATGTGTTTTTTTTAATATAACATTGTCATTTTTGTAACTGCAGCAACCCAGAACCCTTCAAAGTGAACCTAACAGCGGCGTGCAACTTCAACTGCCTATGTACGGAAACGGACATGGAGCCGGTGTGCGGCAACAACGGCCTCACGTACTTCTCTCCGTGCCACGCGGGCTGCGCCGCGTTCTCATCACGCTCCAATTTTACTAATTGTGCTTGTGAGTTGTTTTCTTATTATCTTGTTTAATTAAATATGCAGGAATTTATGATCGTCGTGGCTCAGAGGCGTTGTGTCTGCCTGCAAACGCGGTGGTTTGTGGGTTTGATTCCTGTGTAAAGAAAGTGGATTTTCTTTTTCTATTTTCTTTGCTCTGGCAACTAGGCAAAAACGAGGTGTTAAGTTCCGCCACATAACACGAAATGCCTCCTTCAGTTCTACCCTGCCGTGTGCGGGATAAAGCGTGAAGCTAAAAAAAAATGAAATAACTACCAATGTACATATTACAAATAGAAAGTGAGGAAATAATAAAATAGGTAATCGGTCTAGAAAATTATATCGTGTATAAATGTGAATATAATAATAATGTAAAATGTACAATGTAATTTAAAGGAAAATATTGCCAATGGGTTTTAATATATAATTGCCACAATTTTAATATCCAATATCATATGTAGTAAGTTTTCCCCAGAGGCCGATATCGTTGTTATAAAATATGTATAAATTTTGTTTTATCTGTAAGTACAACATAAAATTTATGCCAATGAGATTGTCAACAAAGTACACTGACCCCTCAGACTTATCTATTTGTAGGTTTTCTAGGAAGAACAATCAGTTATACCGAAACATGTACATAAACAAAATATAATTATAATTAAATATTAAAAAAATATATTATATTTATAGTCTTACTTTAATAGAATTACTATTAATTTACTGTTATTTAAACTTATTTTTACTTAATTACATTAATCTATAAAAACTTCGTACGATAAAATAATGGTTGCCACTTTAAACAACCAGTGTTATCAATTTGGTTGGTCAAATAGTAACGAGATTGTTACAAAAAACTTTAATTTTTGTTTGATAATATGTACCAAATAGTTTATTTCAACTACGTGTATTCAATTAAACAAAATAGGACAAATTAATGAGTAATTGTGTTTTATCGGTGACATTATTGAACATGAGCACGTAATACATGTATCAATTTATGTCTTTATTCGACAAATTAGAGATAATATGATTGAGGTGGGCAGTAATAACACTCTGTTTATTCTCATGTACGTGTACTGACGTTGTTTCTTTTTCGCGTTACAATTTCTAACTATATGTATTTTTGTTAACATACATCGTATATATTCCAATCATAATATGAATGTGACAAATTTACTGGTTTCTATTATCACGAGTTACACAATATGTTAATATGATATTAAAAAAATTCTGACACAATTCGGTGTTTCCCAGAAAAATTGTGTCTTATCAAATTATATATATATTTGTAATAATTTATTAATTTTTATTAAAGTCCAGAGCGTACTGAACAATGACTAAGGTGCCATGATATAAAAATCATAGTAAACTTACGTGTATTCGGTTAACAACATAAGACCTAACTTACGAAGTGTAAACATATGATAATTTGATAAGAAGATAAGTAAACAATATCATACAGTCTGTGTCGGAAATTAAATTACGTGTCTTATTTTGAGTAGATTGACATAAACTTTTATATAATTGTAACTGTTTTTGTATAATTGAATAAAAGGTTTGCAATTACTTAAAATATAAGAATACTAAATTTACTTACCTACATATTACATGTACATTACTCAGACTAGCAAAACATTCCTGTTTTTTATTTTTTTTTATTATATTATTATTAAATTGAACAAAATTCAGGACCGTCGTGGCGCAGAGGCGTAGCGTCTATCTGTAAACGCGACGGTTTGTGGGTTCGACTCCCACTCAGAGATGATGGATTTTTCTATTTCCATTTCTTCGTTCTAAAACTACGCAAAGCGCGGCGTTGACTTCCGCCACTAAACACGCAATGCCTCAAAAAAGGCGGAAAGCAGAGATGGAGAAAGCACGGACAAAGCAACGGATTGTCTTAACACAAGGTTCCTATGGTTTCTGCAGTTCCCTCTGCCTACGCTGTATGTGCGGGATAAAGCATGAAGTCAAAAAAAATACTTACCTACAAATTACATATCTAAAAAACTTTATTTCATTATTAAACAAAGACTAATAAAAGCCTTTTATAATGTCGCATAACAGGCGTTCACGAGAATATACGCGATATGGGCGTGGGATTAAGCGTGGGCATGGTGAACGGCGCATCCGCCTCCGCGCTGACTGCGGGCGCGGCGCGCGAGTACAGCGAGGTCACTGTGGTGCCAGTGGCCACCGCTGGGGCGTGCAACCCTCCCTGCACCACGATATTCCCGTTTCTGGTGCTTCTGTTCTTTATGACGTTTGTGGTGGCCATCACGCAGATGCCGCTATTGATGATTGTGCTTAGGTGAGTTTTGGTTTCTTTTCTTCTTTTTTAAATGTTATATCATATTGATTGAAATTGTGTTGCTTTCTTAATGTAGAATGATATATTTTAAGTATATATTTGTAATGTAGAGTAAAACAAGAAATAAAGTCAAGCAAATATAATAAATATTTCAAAACGTAACACCAAAATTCCTATACCTGTACTAATTCCTCTTCGCATGTCACTTCATTTCTGAAGATCGGCCGCTAGCTTCCGAAGCTTTACTCTGTCCATGAAATATTTGTTCCACAAATGTGATATCGGTCCATTCCCTGATGTTAAAAAAATCACTTTTACTGACAGTCTAAAATGTCGATTAATAAATGTTTTAACCAGCTTGTATCGTGTTGTTGTTATATTATTATTTTTTTAATAAGCGTTTTCAAAATATCTGCTTACGATTAAATTATTTCAATTCGCCATTGCTGAAGTTTTTAATTATTTATCTTTTGTATGTAAAATATTGTCTTTTCTTCAATGTGAATCTCACAATTGCCCACCATTCTTGCTCTATCAAATCTACTAGTGGAATTTCTGATGACTAGCAGTCCAGCAAGGTAACTGTACAAACTTTTAAAAAGAATAGCTCTGCAACTTTTTACTCTGAGTACATTGCACAAAACCTTGTAGAGTATATGTTTACGTATGTTTGTGTGTCTAATTTTTAATATCAATTTTGAACTTCTTTCCATTCTCCATTCCATTTATTGTCCATCTATACAGAGGTTCTCCAGAGTAGATCATGCACTTACTGATAAGGCCTATCTTACTGCTCCAAATATTGTTAATATCAGTCAGTCCATATTATACACGTTTGGTGCATTATTAAGAATAATTTCCGTTAATTTATATAATTATATAAGTAACAATACCCATATTATTATATTTTTAAAACGTTTCATTTAATTATGTCATATTTATTAATTTTGTATGATGTAGATCTGTGAGCGAGGAGGAGCGTTCATTTGCCCTGGGCATGCAATTCGTCATCTTCCGCCTGTTCGGATACATCCCCGCGCCCATCGTGTTCGGTAACCTGATAGACTCCACCTGCATCCTGTGGAAGCAGTCCTGCAGCGGAGAGAAGGGCGGCCGCTGTCTCTTATACGACATCGAACAGTTCAGATACAGGTACAACCCGTAAATGCTAACAGTTTTCTAGAACAAAATGACATTGATCTTTTCAGAAATGTTATTGACTGACATACACATGTTTCGTATGAGCATCCGTGTCTATAAATATTGCACTAAACTTACAGATACGTCGGTCTTTGCGGTGGCATAAAGATCGTAGCTCTCGGTATATTCTTAGCGGACTGGTGGCTCGTGCGGCGCCGCAGGCACCTCGAGACGTCGGCCCCGCTCGACCCGCATAAAGATATCGCCGGCTCCATTATTAGTCTCGACAAATGTAAGTTATGCTATGTAAACCTAACGTAAGCTGTCTGTTAAACAGAAAGGTCATATTGTCACATATGCCTTTAACAGTACACCTACAAGTGAGTTCCTAATGTTGCAGTGTTCGAGGAGCTGCCGTCGGCGGACAACGCGAGTGGGTTGCGGTCGGGCGTGACGTCGGGGCCGAGCTCGGCGGGCACCACGCCGCTGGAGGCGGGCGGCGGGGGGGCGGGCGCGGGCGCGGGCGCGGGGGACGCGCGCCGCCTGCACCGCACCGACTCGCAGTACTCGCAGGAGTCGCAGCCGCGCGGCACCCTCGGCCGCAACTCGCGCGTGCTCGTGGCCTCGCGCCACCTGCGCAACGACTCCAAGACCATCCAGCTGGAGTGCGCCGCCCCCGCTCACGCCCCCGCCCCCGCCCCCGCCTCGCACTCGCGCTCCACGTCGCGCGACCTCAGCCTCGACCAGCTCAAGCAGCTCGCCCTCAAGAGCATGGAGAGCCTGGAGCTGCCGCTGCCCGCGTCGAAGTGCGCGGCCGAGGAGACCAAGCGGCTGATCGAGTCCGGCGGCGTGCTGCGGCACCGCCGCACGGGCTCGCGCGACATGAAGCCGCCCGAGGGCCGGCACAAGCGCACGTCGTCGCACCACATCACGGTGGAGCCGCACGAGCTGTGCCTGCAGCTGCAGAAGGGCCGCAGCGTGGACCAGCTCGCCGCGTCGCCGCTCGACCCGCGCGTGTGAGCGCCGGACGCGGCCGAATCTCGTGTCGGAGGACGTCTTTGGACTATTAGCTAATTGAATGAGCGGTGACTTGACAGTGCGATGATGATTGATGTGAATAAAAAAGTAACTTATGTAATTTTCATTAAGATTAAGAGAGCACATTAGGCGATACAAATTATTTCTTCTATTACGCTTAAGCGACCGTGAGTGATTTCGAACCATATCTTAAATGTAGTCTAATTAACGCTTATCGTAATCGAGATAAAAGTTTGTCATCGCGTCTCTTACTGTAGCTATATATTTGAATAATCAAAACGGTAACTTTTATTTTGTGTTCATAGTTAAAATGATCGTTATTTAATAGGTTTAATACTCACATCACTTTCGCTGTCACTGCATATTTCGCTTATAATTTTGGCCTACAATATTGCTAGGTAATTAAAAAAAAATAAATCTTAGATTTAAAATTACCAAATGCCATAAATAATATTATATCTTATTTCAAACTATCCCAGGAACTAAACTAAAACTGTACTTAAATTCTTGCAAATACGGAAAAAAGACATTGTCATTATTGATCAAAACAAGCACTAAGAACTTATATTATGATATGATTTTACAAATCATAAGCACCAAGTATCCTTTATGTGCAATTTTAAATAAATAACTGCAGTCAATCTTTACAAATATAAAGATATCTATTAGTATATTGGACTGTGCAAAGCAATATTTTTATAAAATGAAACTTTTAATAGTTGTGTAATTTATCATTAAATGAAACAAAATAAATGTTTAATTGTTAATATTCATTATTTTGGAAGGTAGTATTTAGAGCATATTGATTTTAGAAATGAACATTCCTATTCTTTTTTTATTTTATAATTCATCTGAAACATTGTTAAAATCTTTCGATAGCCCTTCAGTTATTGCAGTCCTATTAAAGATAACAAGCCACATAAAGACAATTAAATAGTAAAGTTTTTAGTTCCTTACTATTTAAAATTGTTTCTTCTGTAGATTTACATTAAGGCAGCAACTCATTACATTTATTTAAAAAGAATCAAACCTCTTACACACAAATGTGCTACAAAAAATAATAAGTACAAATTTTTTTCATTTTTATTAAAAAAATCAATTACTAATCGTAAAACGGTAACACTGTGTTTATTTGATCTCATGTGCCGAGAGCAACATTAATGTAATGAGAGTATAAATTAACAAAGTTATATGAGCTCCTTTTATGTTTAAATAACCAAGTGTTAAATTATAAAATGAAACAGTCTTTGTTAGTTAAAAATTGTATGTCGAATTTTTTAGTTAAAATATTTGCATATATTGATTTTAAAATGCAGAATAACATATAGGATGTCACTTCAGTTAGTAAATTCCGAATAATAATTGATTATCAAATTAATTGTTGTTATTATCTTTAAATTTCTTGTTTATGTGATCAAATTAAAATATTTTTAAATTATAGAAAATAAACCTGTATCGTTTGTACATTAAAAGTACAAGAAGTACATATATATTTTTTTTTATAATTTGGTTTAATATTTGTTGTACACATCTAAATGTCAATTCATAGGCTGCTGTATCTAAAGAACTCAATTACTATTGTAGTAATGTTATTTTAGTATAAAATATTTTAAAACTGAATATTTATCTTGTATATTAAGAAAAAGACAAAGTAAAGCATCCATGTAAATTTTTGTCGTATATTTGTTAAGAGAGAAATAGTTTGATATGAAGAGTGTTATATCTAAAAATGCCTTATTACAATAGGTTCTAAGACTTGATACTGACTTAGCTGTACTTGGTAAAGTTGTTATGTCGATTGTGAATGATGATAGGTTTGATGATAGCAACTTCTAAACTAATTTGTTGCATTTAGTGATTAATAAAATTGCATACACATTTTCATGTATATTTTATTTGATTTCATGTTCTGTCAAAAATCTCCTTTTCCTATTTTGATCATGTGCTTAATTACATTTAACAATTGTATTACATTAAAACTTAATGTAGTTCAATTATTAAAATAACACATATGAACATACAACATTGATTCAATAAATATGCTAATTTAATATTGTAAACTTTATATAATAATTAATTAAACAAGTATTTTTTGAGTGACCATAAATTTTGCATCAAGTTAAATATTTTATTGATTCATAACACAAGTTTTTAACTGACATGTTAACAACATTGCCAAATGCCCAATGCAAACTGAAATTATGTACACAAAATTATAACAAGTATACTTTTACTTTAATTTAAAGCTGAAATAAAATACCAGTTCCTATCTACATATTTTATTTTATAAATCAAATAGAAATATTGAGAAACAAAACAAATGCATAAATAACATTTTTTTAATCTCTAATAAGTAAATATATTTTCCTTAATCTAATTCCCCACATTCATTAATCACAACTTTCTTTGAAGGTTTTCCACTTCTGGAACCTAGGCTTTCCATTTGCCTCACAACTTCCATTCCTTCAACAACTGACCCAAAAACAACATGCTTCCTATCTAACCATGGTGTTGCAGCAGTGGTAATGAAGAACTGGGAACCATTTGTGTTGGGTCCAGCATTAGCCATAGATAAAATTCCTGGGACAGTGTGCCTCAGCTTGAAGTTTTCGTCCTGGAATGTTCTTCCGTAAATAGATTTTCCACCAGTACCATTATGGTTAGTGAAATCACCACCTTGACACATAAAATCTGGAATAATTCTATGAAATGATGAACCTTTGTATCCAAATCCCTTTTCTCCAGTACATAAAGCTCTAAAATTTTCCGCGGTTTTGGGTACTTCGTCAGTATTTAATTTCATTACAATACGCCCCAAGGGTTCGCCGTCAGCTGTTATATCAAAATACACTTTCTTTTCTGCCTGACTTGAAGCGAATCTGAGCGCCGCAGCAGAGTACACAGTACCATTTATAATGGATCGACGTAATAACGCGCCAACCGCCATCGTTATAGTTTCTGAAAACTATACGGTACCATATATAAATTAGAGGTTATGCTGCCGGCCATAAAAATAATTTAATACATATTTAAAGTATATTTATTTTATTATATAAATCTTTATTTATTTAGTTATTCTAGTTTATACAACTTTATTTATATAGAAAAACATGAGTGCATTTAATATTGTTTTAACTCATTAATTATAGTAAGTAACTTGTACTATATTACTTATACACTAAAATTGATTATGTTATAAATATTTATTCGAGTAATTAATCCAAACTTACAAGTTTCTCTTATAGTTGATGTAGTTGATTACCTAATATACTTATAACCACACGCATTGATGATACATTTGTAGTAATATAATAGTAAAAAAATCTTGCCATTTAAATAAATAAGTCAGTTTCATTTATTTCAAATAATTAAATGTCATTTTTATTCCAATCAAATAAAGTTGTTAATTAAAATAATTTTCGTCTCTTTTTATTTATTTATTTTTATTGTGACAGTACAAAGTGATAAATAAAAATGATATTTCTGATGTCCATCAATATATAAATAACAAATTACCAAATATATAAGAATCTGCTTTTGGATCTAAGTGTAACTGTACTGTTAGCCACAACCAGTTACTACATACATATTTATGATTTACGTGATGTGGTAAGCATATGGTAAGACTTACATAATATATAAATAAATGTCCCCTGAAAGGGAGCAATCAACGTGGTGCTACAGTAATGAGTAATAAAGAAGGAAAAAAAACATTTTGGTTTTGCTGCTATTACGTTGGTTGGTCCAAAATTAGCTTTGTATCACACAGAAATAAATATATATTACGTTTTAAAAATCAAATCTCAATCAAGATAGGAAGTTGAGTTATAATATAAGAAAGCTCTTCTAAGCTAGTGAGAGTCCCTGTTATTTGCCGAATAGCTCTCTGTAGGGTCAGAAGCAAGACAAGAACATAAGCAAAGCCTCCGTGTGTCCAAGTTCTTCATGTTCCCGTCATTGACTGCTAACTTGGCCAAATCAAACAAATGATACCCAAATGAAACCGATTTTGCTAGTGAAGTCTGAGATGACAGTCTTGTTTGCAGGCGAAGATACTGGGATTTTTTTAAATAAATTAAAACAAAAAGTTATTGGGATTTATAATTACATATACCTAACTTTATTTTTTGGATAAATCGTCTTATAGGATTTCAGTAGGTGCGTAATTACAGACTATTGGACTGATGATGTGATTCAAATTACCAAAACAGCACGATGACGGAGCACTATAGAAGCCTTTTACCCCAACTTGGAAACACAAGAAATTAAATCAAGTCCTATCACACCATCCTATTTGATTTATTTGTGGTTAGTGAGACTGGTTTGCAATATCCACAAAAAGTGTATATTGTATTGTATGATTATATGTCTACAAAATACCAAAGCAGAATATCAGCGTGAGCGTATCACAAACCTGTAGATTTATTAATAATATTACTATCATTTATTAGATTATATAGTGTTAGATACCTAAAAAAAATTATTCTCTCAAGATCTCTGTTAAAAAGTTTTTAAATATGATCCTTATTTTTCTTTCGTTTCTTAGATTCATTATTAAGTTAAATTATTTGATATCGCACATATATTTATGAGTGTTCGATTATGGACTGAAATATCGATATTTTTTTGTAATTTCATGTATTCTGTGGTAAACTCCTCTTGTCAAATTTGTGTACTAAGAAAGCAAGTTTCAAATTGAATATTTTGCTCCAAATGTAAAGCTACATGTTTAACAATATTAAATCGTTTATTATGTATTAAAACCAATAAAACTAATTATTTATATTAGTCTTCACAAAACAATAGACTTGAAATATTTATATTAAAACATAAATGATGTATTGCATGAGATCATTTTTGTCGCATATGCGACGTTCTGTAGTTTATTATGAGTTTAAAAGAAACCGTACTATCTTAAAACAGTCCCAGCAGATGGGACGGCTCTATGTCTCACAAGTTCCAAGTGAAAACGATTATGGTAATATTTGTTTACATCATAACCTTATCTTGTCTACACCAGGGCCAAATGAGTTACCTGATACATACCATTTAGATGATTTTGACTAAATTGAAGGTTTGCTTTTAGAAAATATGATTACACAATTATGTAAAGGAGATCAAGATCTAGAAAAAAAATTAAGAGTCCTAATGCTAGAAGTAGAAGTAATGCGACAAGACGGAAGATATGCCCCTGAAAGCCTTCAATTAGAACAATGGCGACATTTACTGAATTTGTCTACTAGAAATCAAAGGTCTACATATCTAACATTTCTTTGGAAAATTGAAAAGAAGAAAGAAAATCAAAAAGTTCATATATTTATAAATTTTCTTTATCTTTATTTTTATTAATTGTCTCTGTAACATCTATATTTTTTTAGGCAAAAAAAGAAGCCAGAAGAAAAGAATTAGAAAATTCGCCTGCTCCAGAGGTTAAGGAATATCCTGATGATAACCTTTATGGTATCAAACATTTATCGCTGTTTCTTAGAATTAGAGATCAATCTATCAACAATTTTGATAATTACAGGTATTTTATATATAAATCATTTTAATATAAGTACATTTAATTGATTTTAATATAAGTACATATTTCAGGACTCTACAATCACTTACATATGGACAATCATTAGTCATTGACTGTTCTTATGAGGAACATATGGTATGGCGAGAAATAACCAATGCTGCAAAACAAGTGACATTTCTCTTTGGTGATAATAGAATACACAAGGAACCTTTTAATCTACACTTATGCAATATAAATCATAGTGGAGAATTTATGAAACAACTTCATAAGAATATACCTTCATTATATGAGCCATGGTTTCCAATGAATATTCATTCAAAAAGTTATTTAGACCTGTTTCCAAAAGAAAATTTGGTTTATCTTACACCCCACTGTAGAGAAGAATTAACATGTTTTGATCCTGATGCCATTTACATAGTGGGGTGTATGGTTGATAAGGTAAAAAATTTTATACCTATTACAAAATATATTTTTTATATTATAAATATTTTTCATTACAGATGAATAATGAACCTCTTTCTCTCGCAAAAGCAAAAAGGGATGGACTTAAAATGGCCAAGCTACCATTAGACAGATATCTTGAATGGGCTCCAGGGTCAAAGAAAAATTTGAACATTAACCATATGATACCAATATTATTAGACTTAAGATTAACTGGGGATTGGGAATATTCCCTAAGACATATTCCTCGACGGAAACTCATGGCAACAAAAATAATGGCTCTGCAAAAAAAATTAGAAAGTTCTCCACTAGCTAAAGATGAAATATTCAAAAATTTTAAATCAATAAACTTGAAAAAGTTTAAATCTCTAGAGGAACAAAAACATAGCTCAAAGAGAACATTGTATGATGATGATAATATATAAATAAAAATTGCAGACAAATTATTTTATATCTTTATTTTGTGTTTTATTTCTTAGATTTAGAAATGTATATTAATTTATGATAAAAGGTTTCTATAATTCATTTTCTTAAGTAACTATAAGTCTAATTTTTGTACAATATATTAAACATAATTAAACCATAAAGACTCTTTAGAAGTGAGAATTTCAATATTCACACTTGGTAATTTTGAAATGTGCTCATTGTCACATAGTCATATAGATATTGCACACAATTCAATCCAAGTCTCCACTGAAATGATATATGCTTTGCATATCTGAATCCATTTTGCTAAATTTTAACTTCACTAAATAGATATCAAGTCACATTAAATTGTATATGAATGCACTGAAATATTTTATATTTATAATAACATAGAAAACTTAAGCCTACACTGCACAGCATTAATGAAGTATAATAGTAAAATAAATGTAAATAAAACGAGAGCTAAGATAAAGGCATTGTGCGCATGTCGACGTCGGCCGTGGTTTCCGAGCGCTGCTTTATGGTGGCGAGGATCTCCTGCAGGTTGGAGGGCAGCGCAATGTCAGCCAGCGGCACGGCGGGGGACGCCTCTGGCTCCGGCTCGGGCGGCGTCAGCGGCCGCGACGGCGAGTATGCTTCATTCTACAAATTAATAAGAAATTATTAAACTCACTTCATTTTTTTATAGCATATACATCATAATATGTGTATTCATTTGAATATATTGATAAACATTAACATTTACAAAATATTTTCCTTACCTCTCCACTGGCTGCTGATGATGAATCCGCTCTTGTCATCTTTAATATTTGTTGCTTCTGTTCTTCGATTTGGCGGTTCAATTCCTCCATTTTTGTTCTAAGAGTGTTAGAATTTGGCGGCAGAGAAGGTGCGGAGGCGCTATTACTACCTGACGACGATCCTGGACTATAAGCTTCTTCATCGTCTGCCGCCGCTGTACGAAAAAACAAAAAACATACTTTATTTTTACATAATAAATATTATTGAAATATTCAAAAAAGAAAATGTTTAAATTTATTGCTATTTCATAAATTTATTAGTAATATAATAATAATGAAAATGACCTAGAGAAGCAGCGATTTTGTCTTTGACAGAGGACGAGAGAGCCGTCGAGGGATAGCAGGGGGTGGGCAGCGGCAGCACGCGGCGGCGCGGCGACAGCGGCGGCGTGTACGACTTCTTGCGAGACTCGCGCGCCACCTGCGAATATTGTGATACTTATAATTTACTTTGTAACGGTATGTATTTTTGCTCCCTAGATCATGTTAAAAAAGTGACCTTCACCTATAAAAAAGCATTATTGGTCTATTTTGAATAATGTTTGCAGAACCGTAACACTTATATGTTAAGATGCATATGATGTGAAGGGCAAGAAGTTATTCCAGTAAGTATTGCATTTAACAAACAAGTGGCGTGATTTCATTCATGTTATATTTTTATTATAATTTATACATTTACAACTGAGAATCCATAATATATAGTTAATAATATATGTTGTATGAGTAATTAACAATAATATTAATACTCTTCATTGTAAGTACACTCCCAAAGGAATAAAAAATATGACAATCAGAAATAAATAATTAAATTAATTGTACAAGAGGCGACCATATCGCTAAAACAGCGATCTCTTCCACGCAATATGCTTCTTACGTTCTTCCTCAAGGCATATGACGTTAAGGGGAGAAAATATGGTTTGGGAAAAAATTAGAAAAAAAAAAATACCAAAGAAATTAATAGGGCTTAAAGCTTCTTATATGAGGGCTTGTTATAATATTAGTAAGTTTTAAAATTGGTTATATTTCGTTTTTCTGATATCTAAAAGCAAGGCATTCCAGAGTCTAGAGGCTTTGGGGAGAAAACGGAAGAAAGTGACGGAATTTTTATAGTTAAATTTAATTCAGAGTACAGAAATTGATGGATCAAACACACAGTAAAGATGGGGTAGCGGATTGTTGGGTATGGGCTGTGAAGACAGATTGAAAGCCACTTGAGCTTCTTTCTAATTTCAGAGACTTGGTCTTACTTTTTTACTACAACTTGGTAAGTATTTACATTAGTATAAAATTTATGAAAACTATATATACCACTAACATTACAATAACCAAATTTTAATATATTTCTCTACACATATTTACTAGGATCTATGCATCAAATAAGGTAAATAGGATGGGATGGCAGGATGGAAAAAAAATGTTCAAAACATGCAATTTATGTTATTAGGTATCTTAAATTGTAATTTATATCATTTCGATTTATTGTATATAAATATTAATATTTCCAAATTCATTTATTTACAATTTCTAACAATAAAATAATAATCTAAAAAACAATACATACAAATAGTACCTGACTAAGTACACACACTTTCATATAGTAGGTACAATATATGCAAAAATAAACTCTTCAGATTTCATAAATAAAATTTTATTCACATTCCTCGATCGGTCTCGTCTCAACTAACCTTGGCTGGCACTATATCTTGAGGTGTCATTGACCCCGGGCGTTTCTTTCTCTGCCTAATAATAATGGAGATGAGGAGGTGCGTCTTGACGTCCCCCAGGCCGGGCCCGTCCAGAGGCAGCAGCGTGGCGGGCAGCGGCGTGTTCGCGGGCAACGGGACTATATAGAAATCTTTTATGTTCAGCGTTTGTGACACTTTCACTACTCCCAGCCTAGAAGTGTACATCGCTTATAATTATATGATTGTTATTCCAATAATTAAAATATTGTAATAAAAATCTATATTAAATAAATATAAATTGATTTTTTTACATTGTATTTACAAACCTATGCCTGCTGCTTAGATAGCTGTACAATGCGATATATTGCATTCGCTCCTCATCATTTGCAGCTTGCAGTTTTAAAACGATGATATCCTTATTACTGGCGCGCTTCATCTTACCAATGTAATCCCAAACTGTATCTGGTTTTATTCTTCCAACTATTTCTAATTCAGCCGGGAGATCTTCTTCTAAATCTACAGCATTGCCTGAAACCTAGAATGTAAAAACGGGACTAGTCGTAAGATGTTCCAAATTTTTCATTAATTTCTATTTTTATCATGTAGTAAGATTTCAAACAATGCATACCTCATGGCCTGCCACATAGAACCTGGCAACATCCACCATGTTTATACAGCCATTCCATACAGTTGCAGCTGAATGCTCTACTGTACTGCTAGGTTCCTGGTCGCTTTCAGCCTCTAATAACAAGAAGTAAATCTATGTTAATATATATTATATTTGCTTATAAATAAATAAGAATAAATATTCATTATTTATTGCAAAATAATGACAACATATATATTTTTTATTTATTAAGAGAAGGTTATTTATTTTAAAAAATATTTTGACATACCAGACTTATCTTGTTTTGGTACATATTTAGTAGGTGGAGATATAGTGACATTGGCATCCATAGAAAATGTCTTTGAGGGATCATACTCAACATTGCCATATTCAGATATTTCATTATTGTAACTGTCCTCGTACATATCTTCCCTAGACTTTCTTAAGTCTTCTTCAGAGAATGCAGATGTGACCATAGGTTCATGTGGATCATACTCTGGATGTGCTTCCTTCATCATAGCGGATTTTGGCCTCTCTAATGAATCAGAATCTGTAGAACTGGAAATTGGAAAGATTATCATGAATATGGAATAAAATTGAGATTATAAATTAGAATTATAATAATAGGATACAATTTAACCTCAACTCTATTGTTCAAGCAGGATTTATTTTTCTTAGTCACTTACACCTCTGCTTTGTAAGAACTGATTTTGTTGTTGAAAAAGTATGTACTTTCTAGTACATACTTGAAGAGCTGAGAAAGCTATACCAGAATATAAAACAAATATACTCACTCATTCTTACTCTTGTTAAAACTAGCCTCTTGAGATCTGGATCGGTGTTTGAACTTGTCATCCGTACTGCGCCGCTTTGAGCGGCCTCTACGCTCCCGCGACTCCCTCCGCTTGAAGCTCTCTCTGGAGCGTCGCGGGGAGCGCGACCTCTCTCGTCCTCTAGAATTTGATCTGGAATGTTCTCTAGATTGCCTCTTAGACTTAACCCTTGACCTAGATCTGTGTCTTGAACGATCTCTTACTTCTGATTTCTCCTTGGATTCCATTTTTGACCTGTCTTTTGATTTTGACCGTGACTTTCTTTGCGATCGGCGCGAGGACCGATATTCCCTTTCTTTGATGTCTGATTTTCGTCTAGAAGATCTAGATGAACGTTTTTCAGAATCTCTCTTTGCCTCTTTATCCTTTTTTCTCGAACCTTCACTATCCTTATCCTTTTTCTTGCCCCCGTGCTTTTTATGAGACTCACTTTTTTTAGATCTGTAAATAAGATTGGTAACAATACATCAAGTAATTAATTTACTACAAAATTTGTATTAAAAACATAATAATATAGTTCCTACGGTTCTTGGGGCGCAGTCTCAGGTAACCCATCTCCGACCGCATCATTTAAAGCTGAAACCAAGTCTTCTACTGGCACATTCGGATCCAATTCTGTTGACACTGATTCTTTAGTTTCCATAACCTTAAACATATTTTATATTAGAATTACGAAAGTATAAAAGTGTGTAACATGCATGTAGCATATTAATTACCTCTTCTCCTTTGTGAGTTTTCAAAACATAGGTTTTGCTCGCAGCTAAAAGGTCAATCTCAGATTTCTTAATTAACTCTAACTGATGTTTAGCTTCCTTGTCTCTCCATTGTGCTAATTCTTGACTTGCTAATTCTTCCGGCGACAGTCTTACCTACAAATAATCATAATAATAGAATATCCAAACAATATTCTAACCTTAAATTTAAAATTGTTAATGTACATACCAATTGTTTAGGCGTGATAACACGTTCACATATCTTTTCCCATAATGACAAATTTTTCCGATCCTTAATATTGAACATGAGGGACCTGTACTTTGCTTTATACTTCATTCCGACATCACGGTTAAAAAGTTCGTGCAACTCATTTTCCGTTTCGTTTGCGAATTCCACAATTTCATCTTCATTAAACTTTGGTCCGTCACTTTCCGCCATACGTTGTGAGATCTGCTCCTGGAGAGCTTTCCTCACGTTATCTCGGACTGGGTCCTCGGAGCTCATCCTGGCCCTCTTGTCGGGGGTGTCCTTGCGGCGCGACGTGGACGGCGACACTGCCGGCTGCGAAACAATTACCGTAAATACGCCATACACTATACTCATAATCAAAGTGTAAACAATTCAAGGTTAACCATCAGTTTTGATACTAGTTAGTAAAATACACTGTAAATGGACAAACAGGCATATTGTTCATCAATTATCTAATTTGGCACCTGCGTTTGTTTTTCCAAATATTGTCTAACTAACACTATACAATATATAAAAAAATAATGTAACGAGTATAACATTTAAAATATCCTGATTACATTATTTATATTACGTCATATTATTCGACACTCGTATATGAGTAATCCTTAGTAGCGCGGAAGTTTCCCGTCTAATTTAAGAGATAAAAATTTACGATCTCTATTAAGTGCTCCTCGGAATTTAAATCAACAAACTAATAAATTTCCAGGTGTTAGGTACTGTACTTACTTACTGTGGCGTAGCGTATAGCTTATCTATAAATATTTTACAGGGGTTTAAGTATAACCCAGGGGTCTAATAAAATTAGTATTTAGTGTAAATATTTACCTGACTGTGCAAGTAGTACAACATATACACTCTTCGCTTCTAACATATATAATGGTATGCCAGTGTCGTATAAAAGTAGTTAAAACAATTTTTAATTAAGATAATATAAAGAGTTAGAATAGTATGCGTTAGCATGTGCGCGGGTAACCCAATAGTTATATTGTAAACTTCGATTACCTATTTTACCCTTTCCACTGTAGCAGTGTAGACAGAGAGAACCTAGTGTCAAGATAATGTACTGTACTCCACTTCTCGAAACATTATGGAACCAAAGTTTTAACAATAGCAATTTATTTAACCAGAATTAAAGAAATAAAATAATTCATAAGTATTGAAACCAAAACCACGCCGATAGTGTGACTGTGACTCGCACCGTCCCACTGCCCGCGGTGGCCTGCACTGTTCCGTGCAATACATAAAATAACAAAATCGAAATACCTTTTCAACTAGTGACTGAGATCTACTAAGAGTTGTCCGAACTGGTTTTTTCTTTTCACTAGACACTTGTTCACTTGGAGCTTTTGCTGACGATTTAGGTGTCTCGGATATTGGTAATTGCTGAGATTTTGGAGTCACCGGAGTCTTCGGAGGGGGAGTCTTAGGTTCCTCTTTCGATGAAGGACTAGCTTTAATCAACTTCTCTTTAGGTTCAGGTTGCGGCGTCTTAGGTGAACTGGGCGATAGTTCCGCCGACTTTTTAGGAATTCTTGCAAAATTAAGAGTTGTTTGAATTTTATTGGGCTCATTCGACAACTTTTTTCTCGCAACATTTGGTTTAGTAGCACTCAGTGTTCCGGGACGAACCACTTCAAACGTGGGATTCTTTTGAAGCCAAGCTTTTAAATTCTCTGCAGTGGGAGCGTTCGGACCAGCGAGTAACCTTCCAGACTTTCTTTCATAGACAATTACCTAAAAAACATTGGCACAATAAGATAACAGATAGTCACAAAATATAATAAGTACAAAAAAAGTGTGTCCATGCAAAGGCTAGTGTCTACATACCCGTGATTCAGAATAAGGTTTCTCGGGCAGTTTTTCTTTAGAGTCGGCCTTGGTGGAGGGGGAGTGGCTTCCTAAAGAGTCTTGGGCGTGTTTAAGTATGCATGCATCACTGCAGTATATGCTACTGGCTCGTGCGGGTTTCTTGCAAACAATGCAAGTAGTTTTTGAGGCTAACTCTTTTGTGATAGGAGGTGGTGTACTTACTCCGGTGTCGCCGTCCCGGGGCGTCGACGGCATCTGTGAGATTAAAGTTTCTTTGTCATATATTAACTCATAACAAGTGCTACCAAAAGACCTTTCTATAATTAAATAAATTTAAGTTTAAAATTTCGTTATTTACAATAGAAAAATTACAGTATAATATTTATAACTTTCCTCAGTATGACAAAGGATACTTCACAATTATAATTATAATTAAAAATGATTGCAGTCTGATAATTATAAAACATGCCACATGATACAGAATGAATTATTTAATTAAAATCAACTGTGCATTCTAACTTGCCACATATATAGAACTATTGACTGAATATTTTACTATATAAACATTTATTATACAATTGAAAAACTTCAAAGAAATTAATATGAAATATTAAATTCTACCTTCGCCACACCCTTGGCCACTGGGTTGTTCTTAGTATTCTTGACACAATTGGGGCACCTCCACTCAATCCCCTGCTCCTCCATTTGCTGGCCCATTGCTTTAGTGATATTGACACATTTCCCATGGAACCAGTCCTCACAACTATCACAGCATATCATAAACCTATTGTTATGTGGTTGCTTACATATACACCATAGCCTGCAAAATTCCAAATAAATAAAAATTGGGAAGGCTTCCAAATGTAAAAGTGATTATATTAATTGACATTATTTTTAATGTCTGTTGTATGTATAGAAAATGTTATGTATGTTTTAGTAAAAAATATATGTTTTTTACCTATTTGGATCATCTTCAGAGTTCCAGCTTTCCTGAGATTCAACTGACATTTTTTCTATAGCTGAAGCTTGGAGATGTTCTTGTTTCTTAGCTAATTTTTTGTTTGTATATTGCTTTGACATTTGCTGCACAGGTGGTTCCGGAGTTGAAACATTAGATTGTATTGGTACCATTGGTGAAACTGGGATACTTTCAACTGCACTTACAGTGTCTACTTGAGTTTTCCTTTTAGATGATCTAGTAGCAGGTGCTTCGATCGGAGGCAATGTAATTACGCGTCCATCTCGCCTTACTATTTCTATGGGGTCCTTACGGGGAGCTGTTTTAACTGCTGCTTTTGGTTGTGGCGGAGTGTATAAACTAGGCGGTTGTGCTTGATAAACTGGCAGAGGAACCTTAGCGGCAACTGTGTCCACTTTACCTAAAACTTGTTTGTCTATAACTTCCTGTAGATTTTCCGAACTTTCCACTAATCTGGCAACATGTAATAGTAAATCTTCTGTTAATCCATCTTCCTCTGGTTGTAGCCCACCAAGTAAATCTAATGTTGGTGAAAGTGGACCGGGTAAACCGGGACTATTTATCACATTGGCAGTTGATATACTCGGTTGAACCTTCATAGTCTGTGGAGTAGTATCTTGCAATATCTGGGCTAAACTAGCATCATCCAACTGTGGCATAGGTTCATAATTTTTAATACCTTTATCAGTAACATTGGAAACTACCTTTGTTTGTTTACTATAAGTCTTTTGAGATGTCATAGGCTTCAGTTCATTTAAATTGTCTGATTTAGGGGCACCAACAACTTGGTTAACAACAGTTTTGAGATCACTTGGTTCCAGAGATTTGTTATTTTCATTCAGTTTTTTACAAAGAATAGTTGGTTCTTTATCTAACTTAATTGGCACTTTATTTTCAGTAGACACTCTCCTTATTACATCTGGTGATGAAAATAATGAAGTCATGTCGGATATAAGAGCAGTCACATGTGCGGGTGTTTTCTTCTCTTTCTTAATGACTTTTGCAACTGGTTTAGGTGTGGATTTAGATGGATCAACCGCAGGAGTAGCCACTTGTAACTTTGTAGAAGGTATCACATTATCCATATCAACCTGTTTCTTATCAAGCATTGGATTTTTACTTAACAATTTCTCTTTTATATCTTTTTTTATAAGATTTTTATTTATTTTTAGCTTAGATGCTATTTTAGGATCTACCTTTGCTAATTTTGTAGGGTTTTGGTTTTTCAATATTCTGGGCTTAGATTTCAGTCGCCTTAACTTTTGTGGCACTGATTTTTCTTTTGTATCTTTATAGTCTGAATCTGAATCTCTATCAGGAATACTATCACCAGAAGAGCTAGCAGATGAAGATTCTGTATTTTCTACAGATTTTGCTCTTTCTACTTTATCTTCTTCATGTATTAATTTTGATTTCGATAAAACTGGTAAAGGTTTAGTAAGAACATCATTACCTTTTAAAATAATTGCTGGTTCTGTTGAATTTATTAAAATTTTCTTTCCTTTGGGTATAATTTGTTGTTCTAAAATTGTAATTTTTTTAGGAGTTGCTATTGGTTTTGGTGGTGGTGTGTGTGTTATTTCAATCACTGGGTCATCATAAGCTGCATATGTATCATTTTTCTGTGGTAATACTTGACTTGGTGAAGTAAGAGGTGTATAACAATGATCATTTTGAAATCCAACTAAACTATTTTCTCTTGTTTCTATTCTTAACGATTGTAACATTTCCGCCCCACTATCTATAAAGGAAAAGAATACAAAAATGTTAGAATACAAAAATGTAAGAATACAAAAAAAAACAAGATTGGTTATTGAAATGATATATTAATTGTATGGTGAAAAAAACTATTTATTTACCATATTTTATAATGCTAGCTGGTTCATTATAATAACTATCAACTGATAGAGTAACATGTGGAACTTTTTCATCATCATCCTCTGAATCAGTAGCATCGTCAGGACGTCCTTCATGGCCAACTCGAACTACGCTTATTCCTGCAGCTTGAGATCCATCGCTTCCTAAATAATAAAACAAATAAATATGCAAAAACATTTTTATAAAAACATATTTGTGAAAAATGGTTAACTACACATTTTGGCGGGAAATTGTATAAGGTAATTATTCAGACAAAAAACGACATACTACTAATAAATTTTACATTATCAAGCACTAAATTACATATTCTATCGAATTTATGGATTTTTAATCAACATTGTAGCATACGACACAAAACAAAGCAAAACAATTATTATGCAGTTATTATGAAGTAAAAATATAACGTATAATATAATAGTGTAACAGTATGAAGTTGAAATTTAACTAATGTTATAAATACAAATAATAGCTTACCCATGAGCGTACCAAGCAAATTTTGGTCTACTGACAAGGATCCATCCTTGTTTACAATAACAACGACAGAGCTATCAGTTTTTGTTGACGGTCCATTTAGGTCCGTATAGTTTGTTATCACTGTATTAGACATTTTCTTCAAAATTTATGCAACTAGCTTTATGCAAGCCCTCTATTTTTAGATTTCTTTGAACACACATGCTATCGCGTCTATCTATAAACACACTCTTGTAGTGACGCCATTTTGGAATCAATCTAACAAGAAACGGCGCGCATATCAATGATTGTAAAAAGGTTTACGGGTACATATTAACATCACTTAATAACACTTGATATTGTAGTTAGAATATTCGTTAATGTAACGAAGTTTAAGTCCAAATTGATCATAAATAAATAAATAAATAAATCTATACGCACAATAATACGCACACCGAAACCGAACAATTTTCACAGATAACAAAATATTCAAGGCGAACGATTTAAAAACAAGGATATAGGTTAAATATATATGTTATCAATGGTATCCTACCAAAAGATACTAATCAAAGTAATTATATTAGAGTTTTAATTATGATACTAATAGTGAAAGTTAAATATAAAATAATTAATAAATGATATCGAAATTGAAGTTATATTGAAATTAAAGCCATAGACCGCATATATATCTTATATAAGTAGAACTATATGTGGTAATGAATATGAATATGTGGTTTATAAATACTAAGTCTTGTTAAGTATAATCTCGCCTATTTACTTACAAGTATCAAAGAAGTATTTCTTTCTTTTTATGTTTAGTATCTTCTTATATCACTCATATAAATAACAAATTTCGCAACTGTACATTGTTTTCATTCATTTGATTATAAAAAATTGAAAAAGTGCTTACAAGTAATAATTATTTTTGTCTCTTATTTTGATTCATATTTACATAGCACATCGACTTAGGTGTGAACGTCCAATGTTTTACACATTGGACGTTCCATGATTTGTGGAAAATGAGGAAAATATTACTACGCGATGTAATAGTAATGTGTTTATTTTATGAAAATATTTTTTCTGATGTTCTGTAAAGTTATTAATTTTATTCAAGTATTAATTTTATTACCTTTTCCTTAAAAAAAGAAATACAGTTGGCAGCACTGAAATTGAAAGTCCTGAGTTGTCAAGTTAGGCTTGTCCTTTTGACTTGTGGACTGTCAACAATTTGACCACGAGTATATATCGTTCATGGTTAACAAATATAACTTTTGTTTAACTTCTTCACCAAAATAACCATGAGTTACTCAAAGTTCGATCTTACTTTTAAAATTGGCCAATATTTAGATCGACATCTAGTATTTCCGCTGTTAGAATTTTTAGCAGCTAAAGAGGTAAGCTTGGATAACTGACGTTACACACTTTTATATGTAATTTTGGCTGAATTAAATATTGTTAAATAGTAATAAAAAATATTCACTTCATTTTATCTTATTAGATCTTCATATTTTAAAAGTATGGCATATAACCACTGATATTACTGATGCTACTATTTCAGACCTATGATCAGTCAGAGCTTTTACAAGCTAAATTAGAAATATTAAGTAAGACTAATATGATTGATTATGTTATTGACATTAGAAGAATGCTTTATCCTGATGAAGATACACCAGAGGTAAGTTATTTGATTATTTCAAAACAAATTCTATGTTCTCAATTTATTAATAATTTATTGTTGTTAAAATGTACAGATAGAGAAATATTAATGATGCATGTTAGATATTCATATTATTATGTTATTCTAAAAGGTCTTGAATGAAAGACTTATTAGTAGTTAAGTAATTTAAGAGTATATTCAATATTTCTGGAAGTTGCATAAGTATTACTAAAAAAAAATGTTTTTAGGAAATTAAATCTAGAAGAGGATTTGTACTATCCCAACTTCAAGAACTTCAAGATGCTGTTGAACCAGTATTGAAACTAATGCAACGTGATGATGTAATGAAAACAGTTGAAACAATGAGAGATCCAAAGACTCTTATAAATTACCTCACAACCAATAAAGAATTTGAGGTATGTGGAGTACATGCTGTACTTTTTTATTTAAAGCAAAATATTACAAGATGTTTGATTATGTTTGTTCCCTTTATCTATGACATTTCAAGCATGTCAGTTGAATATAATTAACTTCACCAATGGTCATGTTGTTTGAATTTGAACACACAAAATGAACAATATAATAGAGATAACACAATAGAATAAAATAATGCATGTTTAAAAGAAATTCAAATACAAATACAGCCATAACCTATAATTTAGTTATTAAAATTTATGACTACATATTTAACAAAAAATATGAAATATTGCATAGCATGTTTTTTGACTTAAAACTTTAATTTATTTTTCTGAGCATATGACACTTAATAATTTAAATGTGGCATTTATTATTTTTTGTTATTAATATCTTATTGGTGTTCTCTTTTTTACAGTTTAAAATAGAGATGATTGATAGTATGTATCGATTGGCAAAATATCGCTATGAGTGTGGTAACTATGTGGAATCAGCTTCATATCTGTACTTCTGTCAGCTAGTGATGTCTCCTACTGATAAGGTATGTAATCTTATAATTTTTTATTTTGCTTAAACAACTTTTGTCCATCTTATAGACCTAGAATATAGTTTATTAGCAATATAAATTAAATTTGAATTAAAACATTTTAGGTTGAACTGATAAGTCAATTTAATTTTAACTAAATCAAACAGCATAAAGAATATTTTTCCATATATGCAATATAAAAAGTTACTAAACTCAATATTTTGCATTTTGTAGAAGTTTTACAAAATTTGAGCTAGGTTACTTTCACTTAAGAGTTTGATGTATTTTTCAGTTCATTGTCTTAATCTTCATTTGCTAATGGCATATCCTGCAATAAATAAAAATAACATTAGAACACTATTTATGAAATCAATCAATTTTATGAACTAACTAATTATACATATATGAAATGTTTATATCATTTTTAATTGTTTATCATTGGCAAAGCAAACACTTTAAATAGTAGATGGGACTATCTTTCATATTCTAAATTTTTTATTGTAACACATATAGCAATAGTACTTCAATTGAATTATAATTTTTTTATACACATTAATTAAATAAGTGAATAATGTGTGAATCTTACAATATTAAATAGTGTTCCATTTTCACAATGAGGATGATATTGATGTCTGTGCTCTAGAAGCTGTGGTACCTCATTGAACCACTGGCCACAAATTTCACATTGGTACACAAGCATAGATGTTATTGAAAAATTACCATCATTTGTCTTTGGTATAAAATGGGACATCTTGTACCTTTAAAACATTAAACATATTTTATTTTCAACATTTTGAAGATTGAATTACTATATGAAATGGTAAATGAGTAATGAACCTATGGTTATATAACAAGTCGTAACTCCTAAACTTTCTGTCACAAGCATTACAGAGTAACATTTTGGGTAAAGTAAACTGATAACACAATTTGAGCCACATGCATGTCATCCAGTGTTGTTCTGCAATTTTGTAGCATATGAAGGCTACATCGCATGCATTGCATTCGTAGTTATTTGTAACTGTGTGCAGTTTTAAATGTGTTAGAAGTCTAGGTATGCTTGTGAATACCTTTTCACAGAATTCACATTGTAAAAGTGAAGAAGTTTTTATTTCGCGGACATAATTTATATTATCGCCTTTACAACATTGTTTTGCATGGTCTATAGCTAAATCTTGTTGAGGCCAAACTTGAAAGCATTCAGTACATGTCCATACAAGCTGCCAACGTGGCTGCGAATCAAAGTATGCATGTCTAACAGCGTAATGCCGTCGGAGGCCAGTCTCGTAAACAAAACACTTGCCACACTCTTCACAAGGATATGAGCGCAGTATTTTTGGATTGGGCATGTCCCTATTTTTAGTATAATTTAACGTCCTATTTAGAATTAGAATATTTTCCATAATGTTTTCATTATTCTCTTTTACTCTTTCCAAACTATATTCTAAAGGATCCATTGAGTCTGAATAGTTAGGTAGTGAGGATCTAAAATAATTTTTGAATATATCACTACTTTTATCAATATCAGGATAAGAATTATTTGCTTTGTAGTGCACGCGTCCTTCACAATTTGGTGCATTTGCTTTAACTTCAGAAATATGTTGCATTTTCAAATCTATAGGACAATCAGACAAAAATATGTTGTTATGTAAGCTTTCCGATCTTTCAACTTTTTGAGCGCAGGCATCTAAATCTAAAATACTTAATTTTTCATCAGTGATTATCTTCACAACTAAGCGCGGCTTATCTTTATTTATCTTTTTGTTTCCTGATATACCATCTTGCCATTTCGTAATTTTACTTATTTCACCATTATTCTCAATAAATATACTTAATGATCTAAAATCACTTTCGTTTTCAAATTTATGAACTATTAATTTCGATGACATCGTCATAAATGACGTATATTCAATGTATATTTTTAATAAAGACTTGACAAAACGAAACGACGATTAGATAATTTTGAAGAAGTTTTAATATGTTAATTTTCTTGTACTGAAATTTTTTGAATTTTTCTTATATGAAGGTATGTTTGTTTTAGAATTATCTTTCCGTCTTGTGGGGTAAGTTCGCGAGTGAGATTCTAGTGCAAAATTGGGACGCTGCACTCGACGATTTAACTAAACTGCGAGAGTTTATCGATAATGGCGGTGCAGGCGCCACCGCCAACAACATGCAGGCACTACAACAGCGCACGTGGCTGGTCCACTGGTCCCTATTTGTATTTTTCAACCACGTGAAGGGACGCGATCTTATCATTGAAATGTTCTTATATAAGCCATTGTAAGTTTAAGTTATGATCTCTTTTGATTATTTGATAACAGTATGATAAAAATTGTAAGTATTATTCTGATCCTAACCAGCTATAGTGATATTATTTTATTAAACATTTGTTAACAAACAGATATGCAGTAATTTTGTTTTCTTAGCGGTCCTACAATTTTTGCTAAAAAATCCTTTCGTTAATGAAAGTTAAAATTGTTTTGCTCATTTGGAATACCTCTTGTGTATTGATTACTAAAAAAGTACTAAACCGAACACTCAAAGGATGCAACTTATTAACTACCCTAACTACTTTTTTGTTAATTCGTTAATTTTTTATCCTTTGTAAATAACACTTATATTTTTAGGTATTTGAACGCCATTCAGACTATGTGCCCGCATATTCTTCGTTACTTGGCCACTGCTGTTATTATCAACCGATCACGGCGGAACGCTCTCAAGGACCTTGTGAAAGTTATTCAGCAGGAGGCATATACTTACAGGTACATTAATGGTGTAATTGCCTTTCTTATTTTTTTTTCAGCTTCACGCTTTATCCCGCACATGGCAGGGTAGACAGAGGGAACTGCAGGAACCATACGAACCTAGTGTTAAGACACTCCGTTGCTTTTGTTCTGTCCCTGCTTGTTCCCGTCCCCACTTTCCGCCTTTTTCGAGGCATTGCGTGTTGAGTGGCGGAACTCAACGCCGCGCTTTGCCTAGTTGCCAGAGCGAAGAAAATGGAAATAGAAAAATCCATCTTCCTCGAGTGGGAATCGAAGCCAGAAACCGTCGCGTGTACAGGCAGACGCTTACGCCTTTGCGCCACAACGGTCTTTCTTATTTTACAGGGTAAATAGATTCTAATAAGGCAGGATTAATTAATTATGCTTTGCTTTATCAAAAATAAATTAACGATCTCTATTAGTAATTTCCGCTAACATTTAAATTTCATACTTTAACTAAATATAATTATTATCCTTACAGAATAACTGGATATCTCTACCTAGGGGATCATAGTGAGATATCCAACATTCAGAATACATTTCTGTTATATTCTAGCTAGAATATTATATTTTCCGTGTAGTATATTTGATGTCTTCGTAAATGAAAATTAATAATTTTTAGCATTTGCTATGAAGGCAATCTACATAGCAAATGCTGAAAGTGATGCGTTTACACTAAATACAACTATCATATATAACTTTATTTCAGGGACCCAATTACGGAATTCATTGAACATTTATATGTCAACTTCGACTTCGAAGCCGCGCGCAGGAAATTAAATCAGTGTCAAGCCGTGCTGTTGACAGACTTTTTCCTGATTGCGTGTCTGGATGAATTCGTTGAGAACGCTCGTCTCATGATTTTTGAAACTTTCTGCCGTATTCATCAAGTTATCAGTATTGGGTGCGATATTATATTTAATACACTTAATATTATTACTTTTTGATTATTACAAGAGTATTTAATGTAACAATATTATTAAACTTACAAGGAACAACCGTCAATAAATTAATTTTTTTTTTAGAATGTTAGCAGAAAACTTAAACATGCAGCCTGATGAAGCGGAATGTTGGATTGTAAATTTGATTCGTAATGCTCGTTTAGATGCCAAAATCGATTCAAAGTTGGGGCACGTAGTGATGGGTGCACAACCACTGTCCCCCTACCAGCAGCTTGTAGAGAGGATAGACTCCTTAGCAGTGCGGTCAGAAGCACTTACGTCTTTAGTTGAGAGAAAACAAAAAGCCCGTAATCAAGATGTAAGTATTTTTTAAGAAATAAAATCTTTATATCTATCTCCTAAATAGTGGTGACAACAATTTACTATGAATTTGTCATGTACTCAATGAACCGTCGCGTCTGCAGTTTGACGCTCTAGATATATTATATGTATAAAAAAGGTAAAAAGTAGTGTTTTCTTATTGATTATTTTAATTGAATTTAAAAATTATATTTTCAGATTCGCTGGGGAGCACAAGAGTTTTAAAGCTTTGTAAGAATATTTTGTAAATGAAAAATTTTAATAAACTATACATAAAACTTCTTTCTTGTTTATTTTCTTTTAAGCCATTCTACCTTGATTTATATTTCTTTCTATATTCAATAGGTAATGCACTTTGCAAAAAAATATTGTAGAAGCAATATAGACATATTATGGAGCTCTGCGATCAAGGTTAATAATAGTTATAATTCATAAATTTGACAGATGATACTTTTTTAATATAACAAATGCGTAAGTTGTTTCTGAAACATGATAATTAGGTACTTTATATATACAATTAACATTTAGAACTTGTTAAAGAAATAAAATAGTGCATTGTAAATATTTATTTCATTTTCAACATATAACTACATTATTCTACAGGTTTGATTGTAATAAATCTAGATAAAATGAAGGCAACTAAAATTGTTGACATGACAAATATAACAACAAATATATAGAATGTATCTTCGGAAAATACATCTGTAAATGCTGGTATTTGGTTGTATATTTCTTCAACAACATGAAGATTGCCTTTAGTGGTTTTAGTCATATTTACTTCTTTTTCTTCTTTTCTAATTTTGTTTGTACTGTATTTGTAATCTGGTCTTCGGGTGCTAGAGATGATATGTGCTTGTTCAATAGTTGCAGAAGCTCTAAGCAGGTTAAATTCCCACTTTTAAATGTTACTTTGTTAATTTTTGCTGTTTCTGAAAACATATTCAAAATGAATTATCTATAAACAGTTAATTAGAATTATGACAAGAAAGCTGAATTCAAACATATGTGATGGCAAATATGAATATGAATGTACTACGCTATGAGATGGGCTCTTCTCGATAATAATTATACTTTTAAACAAATGTAAAATAAATCTTTAAGTGATATAAATAAAAGTATATGATATGAGTAAAACCTTACCAGCTATTGAAGGAACAATACTAATATCAATTGTAGGTTCACTTCGGTCACATACAATGTCTGTCTTGAGAACACAGTTTGGATTTGTGAGGCCCACTTTTGGGGAACTTAAATAATGTAAAAAATTCCTGAAAGATTAAAAAAATACTTAAAAAAATAAAGTTTTAATATATACAAACTACAAATGAGAATTTAATAGAAGGATAATTCTATGGCCATCCCGATCCTATTTATAAACACTTAGGGTGATTAAAA